>JAOPHQ010004578.1:0-2500 GCA_030340625.1 Merluccius polli
CTAATTATGTCAGCATGCATTTCTTTGTATTTGCAATTGCACACAAATTAGCAGTATTCTACAAAAGGGAAATTAGAAGAACATTAGTAAGAGAGCGAGAGCGAGAGAGAGAGAGAGAGAGAGAGAGAGAGAGAGAGAGAGGGGGGAGAGAGGAAAGTACATGAACGCTTCTGTTTATGTGTCGCAAGTGTCCGCTTCGGTCCCTGTTTACACTGAATATGATTTAGCCCATTATATTATTTTGTGCTCTATAGACTCAACGTGTTTGTCGTTTAAGATATCCGACTGCCGTTACGTCGGCGCAAAGGAAATATATGTGCATTATTTAAAAATGCCGCTGTGCATAAACTATAGCTAAATTTGCCTTCCTCCGTGTGGAGATAAAGGAAGGTAATTATAATTCAAATAGTAAATAATAATTAAGTTTGCAATAAAGAGTTACAACACATTAAAATAAAATATAGTCATAGTTTTAATTAAGAGCCGTATTATGAGTATACTAGCATCAATCACACCACCAATCATACCACATCACCTATCAGTCACAACTCAATGTTGGACACACGGCGGGGGGGGGGGGGGGACTTGACCTGCGACATCTGGAGATAATCAGCGATTGATCATGCCGTGACATCAGCGATCAGGAAGTATTTCACACAGACGGCTGACCTGTGATCATTCCTCTATGGTGGTCAATGTGAGCCATCGACCGCACTCACGCCACAATGGGGCTGAATGAAAGGCCGTGTGAGAACAACTTAAGTCCGATACATTAACTCCAGCGGGCAAATTGATTTAGCAAGAACAAATGCGCACGCGCACGCACGCACGCACACGCGCACACACGCACACACACACACACACAAAAACAAAAAACACTCACAAAACCAAATGATCTAACACTTGTACACGTACGTGTGCACACATAATGTACAAGTAGCTGATAAAGCAGCCGCAGCCTGTGAGCTGTGACAAATGATGGATGGAAGGGACTTGATGACTATGTCGGCTGGCTGCTTTCTCTCTCTCTCTCTCTCTCTCTCCCTCCTTCTGTTTTTTTCACTCCCCCCCCCCCCCCTCCTCTTACTTTTTTTACCCAGCAACAATAACAAACCCATCAACAACGTGGAGAAACAGGTCGAGTCAGAGAGATAACATACAATAGACACCGTGAGAGGGAGTAAAGTGCGTAAAGGGGATCGATGATGATGATGAGGAGGAGGATGACAATGACGATGACGATGACGATGATGATGATGATGATGATGATGATGATGATGTTGGGGGGGGGGGCAGGGCAGCACTGAGAAGCGGGGCTAATGTGAAGCCTGCCCAATAGCTACAGTTGCAGTGCAGTCAGTGCAACGTTAATTTGCATCACGGCGACCAGGAGTGGGTCGCTGTTCTGTAAGATTAAGTCCTAAAGGTCCAATATGCGATTTTTAATAATAATATCCAATACCTATGTGACGACTGTAGGCCTAGACCCACAGGAAAAATCAGCGAAAACCGCGACGCAGGCCTACGCCGCGCGCTGACCAAGGCGCACACAGCGCATCATTTAAAACGGGCCACTGAACATTTAGCGCGTCGCTCTATTAGTCGGAAAAACCATGTTTCGGTTCGATGGCGCGCGCGGCTCACTTTTGCGAATATGTTTTTAACCTCCGACTAGGACTGTAATTACATTTCCTTCTGGTGGTTCGCCTCGACGCGGCCGCTCTAAAAACCCCATGCCACCGTTTCCGGTCCTTGCCGACACGGACCTTTCTCCCTCCACTTTGACACGTTGAAAGCCTTCATGGGGGGTCCAGGGGTGTCCCGGGGTCCGGGGGTCCGGGGGGTCCTGAGATCCAGGGGGTCCAGGCGTGAGGCCATTCTTCAGCTATACAGCGAAGCGACATCTTGTTTAGCCTTCTGAAAAGTCCAAAAGGGAAAAGTGAGTTTTAAAAGGAAAATAACAACATGGGATGGTTGTGGTGGTGGTGGGGGGTCTAAAAATAATGGCCACACACCGACCGTCTAAAGTTTAGGCGGTCGGTGTGCAAAATGGCGGCCGGCGCTAAGGACCGTTTAGTCTCTAAAAACGGTCCTTAGCGTCAGCCGCCATTTTGCATGCAGAGGGATAATTTGTCGGCGTAGTTGAGGCTGCCTTTTTTTTTTTTTAAAGGGGGGGGGGGGGGGGTCCTGTTGCTGTGTGAAATGAGGGGGGGAGGAGGGGGAGGGAGGGAGGAGAGAAACACACTTTCATTTCCTGAAGACACCCCAGAGCAGCAGAGACAGAGACGATAACAAAAGAAGTCTCCTCAAAAACAAGATTTTTTTTAAAAAGCGGGTAAGGGCGTGTTTTACCCAGATCCACGTAGGCTACTCTGTCCACGACATCTCCTTCATTTATTTATTTATTTATTCATTTATTTATTTATTTATTTATTTATTTTATTTCATTTATTTTATTTCATTCATTTATTTTATTTATTTTTATTTTTATTCATTTATT
>JAOPHQ010004578.1:7500-57500 GCA_030340625.1 Merluccius polli
GCGTTGCGCACACACTGAGCCCAAGAAGAAGAAGAAGAAGAAGAAGGAGGAGGAGGAGGAGGAGGAGGGCCGGTCGATCTCATCTGCTGCTACAAGACACACTGTCCTATTTTATTACATTTGTGAGACATGGATTCGCCAGCCGGAGTATTTTCATTGTTGTCATGTCGTCCTTTCCCACACTTGCCACATTCACTCTCGCCTCCCCTGTTATATTTTCCCGTCAGCCTTTTTTTTTTTTGGAGAGTTTGTGTTTTTTTTTTGTGTTTGTTTGCATGCAACCGTTCGGTCGGTCTGTAGCATACAGACAATGCCTATAGCGCCATGCCTAGCATCAGCTGAAGCCCGCCTCATTTGAGGGGTCTGAAGTCTTTGTGCGTACTCGCACCTCAATGTCAGCTTCCTTTCAGACACTTTTAGTGTCTCTTTGTCGGCTTCCCTAGTGACTTCCTGCTAGTTAAATGGTTTTCTTTCTTTCATAATAGGATTACTTTCCAGGCAAGCATCTTTGTCCTCTACGAGTAAATATTAAATAAAGTTCCCAATGTCGGTACCGTACCAACGCGCTTTTCTTCTTGTTTGTATCTCCTCGATGAGTCACTTCCGACAAGGTCGAGGAAGTTGTCTTTGTGTTCGTATGTTTAAGTTCAAAGAACACCGCGGAAGAACACATTCATAAGAACAAGAAATAAAAACGCAGTGTTTACCTTTTCAGTATCCGGTGAGTGTGTGTTTTTGAACAGACCCAACTTGCAACCATTCATCTCTTGTGCTTATACACACTTATCTGTCTGCCGTATAAAAGGAGCAACGGGGCGACCGTGCATCTATGACTGTAACTTATCGCCATAGTAACTATCATCGAAACCCAACCAAGCGCGGTGACTATTACCGCGCGTGTGCAAGTGTAGCAACAAATAATGGATGGTCTTTTTATTATATCGCTGTATAGCCAGAAGGGTTAAGTTGCAATAAGGTGTTCATACATCACGACCGGCCACCACTGGAGGAGACACACACACCCACACACGCACACACACACACACACACACACACACACACACACACACAAAAGGACAAATAAAAAATGGTTGCACTTTACCGCATTGAAAGACACGGCGAGCCAGCCATTATGTAGCCGCTTTCCTCCTCTTCCCATTGTATTGTTTCTTTGTTTCTTTTCCTGACCTGACTTTCGTCCAGCCTCTCCTCTTCCCCTCCTCCTCCTCCTTCTTCATCTCCTCCTCCTCCATCCTCCTCCTCCTCCTCCATCCTCCTCCTCCCCCTCAACAACCTATTGAGACCGGTAAAGGCCACGTCCATCATCCGCTATGAGGTGTGGTGCGTTGGATCTTGGAAGTACCTACTGTAAGGTCATCCCTTTAAAGCAACTATTGTTGAACAACGGTGGACTTGCTATTGAGCCCCGGAAAACATTTACAAATGCTGAGTGGAGAAAAAAAAAAGGCATCCAGTTTCCAGTCTCCTTTACGTAGCGATTCTATGCCTCTCAAGTGTAGGACCTTTTCCGAGGTACACTTATGTAAATACTATGCGTCGTACACGCAATCATGTAAAAGAAATCCAAAATCGGGAGCTTTTATCTGTTTACTTTGTATTGCAGTTGTTCTAGCAATAATACCATAAACTAGTCTAATTCACCCCACAACACTCACTTATAGCGTCTAGACGGATTCAAGTAGCACTTCTATTTACATATTTCCGGCACACGCGCATATATCTTAAAATACCAATAAAATGTCGAGGCAGTGGAGGTTGTGCACCCGCAGAAATGGTTTTTTTTTTGTCTCCGATGGTATTTGAATTGGAGACCAGGGCTAACAGCGGGACTGTCAGGGGAGGGGGTATAAGTCTGTAGTTTAATAATGGTGCTAGGTGTGAGGTTTCTTTTTTTAATCTTCTACTCTTGGAATGCTGTTGTATTGTTTACCTAGCTATAGGCCTTGCGGGCATGTGTGTGCATGTGCGTGTGTGTGTGTGTGTGTGTGTGTGTGTGTGTGTGTGTGTGTGTGTGTGTGTGTGTGTGTGTGTGTGTGTGTGTGTGGATGTATGTTGTGTGTGTGTGCATGGAAAAAAACCTGATCCATGGATAGCAGGTTGATCAATGTGTTTAGCCCTCACAGCGCTCTGTTCATCCCGTGACGCAATCATAGCTTTCCACGTTCATGGCTATTAACAAAGAGTATGGATGGTGTCAGTGGAAAACGGGTGAGGGGGGGAGAAAATCCATTGATTCCGTATCCCTTGACATTCTCACCCTTCATTCAGTAATTGAATAAATAATAACATGTTTTAAGGTCTTCGTGTGACTTTTTTTAAAATTCTCCAACCCGGCACTTAAAGGCACATCGAAGCCCATGTAAAGTAACCTCCACCAACTGATCGCCCCTTGATAACCCCTTCTCCCAGACCCTCATCATCATCAGATCATCAGATCATCAGACTATGATCAGATGAATGGATCTCTAGGCACATGGATAGATGGACGGATGAACGGATAGATCGATTAAATAACCAGTACAGACCATGTTTACGTCTTTGTGATAACCGACAACTTTTGTCTTTCGAGCAAAAAAAAACGCTTACATTCAAAAAACATACATTTATGTTCAAAATCCCATTTCAACGACGAGTCACAAGCAATCGTGTGAGCAAATTCACGAATGCTTCCTATTTGAAAATGAAGTAAGGATGGGGTTTGTTTACCTTCTCCGCCTGAGATGGCATTCACTTATTGGCCAATGTTGATCTAAAATCATCGCTCGGAAGGCAGATAGACATCTCTCATCCCCTGGCCATCCGCGTACGTGTTCTGCAATTCGTGCAGACCGATGGCAGACCGGCTGTATAACCGAACAAGCCCATGGCCAATACGATGCCATTGGTTTTACTAACTAGAGGAGAAGCACCATAGCAACCCCAGTTGGGCATAGCAGTGGGTGGTAGTGAGCTCCTGAGCCCAGGCGCCTGAAGGGGATTCTTGGGGAGGCTTCGGAGTAAGCGGCCGTGACACACACACGCGCACACACACACACACACACACACACACACACACACACAGAGCCAATGAAGAAACCCAGAGAACCGTTTCCCCTCCATTGAACCCCTGCTGTGAGAAACAGCGAAGGGTTGTTTGTCATTTGCCACCATATAGGAGGTAGCAGCCTGCGTGGACCCCCCCCCTGCGTGCCCCCACTCCATCACAGTGGTGTCCTTTGAAGACGTGAGTGGAGGTCCTTCTCCGGGGGTACACCGAGAGAGACGGCGCCAACAGTGGTTCAGTTCGGTTCGGATCACAATTAGGCATCCGTTTTTTTGACAGTCGGATCAATGATCACAGCAGGGTGTGTGTGCGCGCGTGCATGTGCATGTGTGTGCGTGCGTGCATGTGCGGGTGTGTCTCATAAGGGGCTGGCGCCTGGAGACCTGGCCCTGGTACATTTATTCATTACGCTCAGAAGTAAACACATTTGGTGTGAATGCTTTTAACCGTGCCGTGAGAAGACCCATTGTTTGAACCGCGCGTGTGATGCAACAGATCCCGCGACTGACAGGGCCTCACCACAATGCAGGCTGGCAGGAGAGCTGATGGAGCTGTAGGCGGTGCGGTGCGGGCCGCAGGCCGGAAGCTGCGCTCTCTCTCTCCCCAGTGAGAGCACTGCGGCTTGGGGGCGGCAGAGTGGACTCAAGGTGACTAATGTGGGTGGCAGAACTTTTTTTTTGGTTAAATTCTGTTTTACTTTATTAGAAAAAAAAAAAAAAAAAGATTCATTCATTCATCACCCCTTGGGCATGTTGGACCAGAGATTTTGGGCAACAGAGCCTTTTTGCAATATAGGCTCTGCAGCACAAACAAGCACAAACATATATATATATATATATATATATATATATATATATATATATATATATATATATATATATATATATATATATGTGTGTGTGTGTGTGTGTGTATAGTAGCAAGTGTAGTACCCAACATTATTGCATAAACAGCCGTACATCAACAGAGGGGGATAGCAACATATCATAGTGACCAGGCATCACAGGCTCAACCTCAAATAAATTACAAATTAATGTATTTGTATGCCTTCCATACAGGCAGAGTATCCGTCATCTCCATCACCCATGGAGAAATACTCCCACCAAGAGGCCAAATAAACAAGTGCATATTAATACCAAGAACACGCATTACATCAATAAATACCCAACATCAGCGTAGGATACTTTTTTTTATTAGGGTGCCAAGCTTCTCCAAAGACATGTAGAGGGAGGACAAGGATGTTACTTGAAAATATGGGTCATTTTCTACATTGTCTTTGTTCATCAATGAAATAACCTACAAGGATCCTGTAAACCAGTGGTTCTCAAAGTGGGGTCCGGGGGACACCTGGGGGTCCATGGCATATGGCCAAGGGCCCGCAAAATAATCTATAAAACTCCTACATAATGTATCAAAAATAAAGAATGTAAAAACAATACAAGCGTACCTTTGAGATAATAAATCACAGCCTCATTTTTTTCAAGGTGGACATAACTTGAAAGTTCATTGAGTCAGTAGGGGGAGCACCAGATTTTCAATGCATGTTGTTCATACATTTCCTGGCAAGTCATACAAGGACAATATATATTTTTCAGGTACATGTTCAATGTGTTAGATTCAGGTTGCAAACTATAACATGGTAGGGGGTCCTTGTAAATATGTATCCTTTCTAAGGAGTCCTTGGCTTGAAAATGATTGAGAACCCCTGCTGTAAACAATACAATCCTTGTGTAGCACTTTTCATAAGCAGACACCATGAACCTACACCTTTGATTTAGCATGCTATTAATTATTTATTATCAATTGCATGGTTTTCATCAAACTATATCATCACAAACCTGATTAGCAATGTTTGGTAATCACACACACCAGTTTTGTCTCACACTCACTATAATGGTAATAGGGTGTTAACGATAACGAAAACCAATATTTTATATGAAAACTATTTAATGTAACTCAACACCGTTACAGGTTGGAGGGTTAGTTTCTGGGGTCTACGCAATCCACCCCACTTCATAAAACTGCACGTACACCCACAGTTAAAACATTTCATGAGAAGGTTGTGTATGCTAAATCAAATACACAATTAATTACAAATGTCACTTGTAAAAAATACATATTTAGTCCCTCAAAATGCTTTTTCAGAAGGGGGCTGCCACGGTTTATCGTGAAAAAATTATAATTTAAATCACTTCTAAAGCACTTCTCATATAAACTACTAAAGAGATTATTTATACTGAACAGTGTCATCAACAAAGGAGACTTGCGTTGAACAGTAGGGCTGAACGATAATGGTAAAAAAAATAATCATATTGCCATTTATTTTTGACAGATATTGCGATATGATTCACTATTAATGGGAATTACCATTTTTGCATCACAATTTTAATTTCCACTGAAAAAAACTATTAAAATCATGATGTGCCATTTGCTGGAGTCTGTACCAAACAAACATGTTTTCTTACATCTGGAGAACAAAATAGGCCAGGGCATCTCTGCAGCAGTACAGTACTTCATTTATAATGGGGTTATAAATATACATTTACACATTTTCGCTATATCAAAAAAATGTGATTTGGATATTGCACTTGGCCATATTGCAATTTCAATAATATTTTGATTAACTGTTCAGCCCTATTGAACAGTGTCAACCAACCACGAACAACAGTGTTTAATGCTGCATTTAATGCTGCATTTTCTTTAAAAGTTGTATTCCAATTTACCGTGGACCATTATATACACATAAATATACGGTTCCACAAATCATATGCCGAAAATATATTATTCATATTCAGCAACTTTTGAAAGTGGATCTGCAACAGATAAGAAATATAAAAAATGTAAAACCCTGTGTCATCTTGCCCTGCATTCTAATTTGAAACCAACAGTCTCTCTCTCACTCACACTCACACACACATTCACACACACACACACACACACACACACACACACACACACACATCCGTATTGCGTCTTCTTCAGTCACTGGGTAGAATTTAAACGTTGAGGTGGATCCTTTGGTGGCGTTTTAGGTTGCACTTCTGCGTGAAGCCCTTGCCACACGCCATGCAGCAGTACGGCCGCTCCCCGGTGTGGACCCGGCGGTGGGCCTTCAGGTTGCTCAGCTTGGTGAAGCTGCGACCGCAAAGAGCGCAGCTGAAGGGCCGCTCCCCTGTGTGGGTCTGCAAGTGGGCTCTCAGGTTGCTTGGGTCGGCGAAACACCTGCCGCACTGGCCACAGCGATTCCTGGGGCCTTGTGTGGCGGAGCCGGGGTACATGTGCGAGGAGTTGGGATGCTGGGAGCTCTGGGCTTGGTAATGGGGTTTCAAACTGATCATGGGTAAGCAATTTCGGGAATCTGCGATGAATTGTTTGTCGCCGAGAGTGGCTGGCTGTACAGAATTTGGAGAAGGAACTGATTTGAATGTGAATGGAGTTCTGTTGTGTATATTCAGGCTTGTGGCAAAAGAATGGCCTGTGATTGCACTGGAGGAGAGTGTGTGATGGGTCTTTCTTATTGGTCGGTGGTGTCTTACTGCCGCTTGCAATGCAAGACTTGTGCCCATTTTGAAATGACGCTTTGTAACTTCCTGCCCTTTGGCCCTATGGGAGATGTAGTTGTGCCCGGGAACGTCTAATCTCACCTTGTGATTCTTTGCTTGACATGAAGAGAATGCGATATCCGAGTCCGTCGCCTGCAGCACCTCCTCATCCTCATCAGAATCTAAAAGAATCTCCTGCTTGATAACCACATCTCCCACATGGCTAATTTGTAGTCTCGCCTCAGACAATACCGGCTCCGTCAGTTCATGGCCCAATTGTTTTGTTGAATCACTGAGAAGGGCTGGATCAGAGTCATTGGCAGTACTTAGTGTGTGGTTTTGCAAGAGAGACAAACATCCTCGTTCGGAGTCCATATCCAAGGGTGAAACGAAGTCTTTCTGGTCTTCAGTAAAGGCGTTTGGAGATGAGTGCCCATTCTGTCTAATGGTGATCCCTGATAACTCTTTAGCGCTACTCTGTGTCTGCTTAGATTGGAACTCTGTCATTTCATCCAGGCTGTGAAATGTAGATCCACTCACACCTGTAGAATAAGTGAGAAATGGAGATCTTATTGAAAAACTCAATATAGTGAAACATAACTTGAAAAGGCTACATACAGCTGCTTAAGTATGCTTAGCTAATAAATTATCTCAACTTTTTCAATGTAGCACAGTTTCAGTAATAACACAACTTTTCCATTAAGTACAATTTTAATGCTGGTGTGACTTAGGGCTGGGTCAAAAAAAAAAAAAAATCGATATACTAAACATTGCAATTTTATTTTTACCAATATCGATTCACAACGCATGTGGTATCTATTTTAACAGTTGACACATGTTTTGTGGCAGTATTACATGTCTGGCTTAATTGGCGGGACCTATTGTCATGTCATGGTATTCATCTCCGCTATAGCAGTGTTGTGATTGTGAGTAAGCCAATCAGTCATTAGAACCACATAAGAGGTTTTTCTCCAATAAACGTTTTTTAAAAATTAACCTAAAAAACATATTGCAACACATCACATTACGAAAGAGTCACAATATGTCACAACACCGCATCTCTAGATTCTTGCCAATACCCACCCATAGCCTTACTGAACAGGTCAGTTTTGTTTAGCATAGCAATACCTTTTAAAGATGGAGGGGGATACTGTGACTTAGAAACTTAGAAACCTTTTAGTTCAGTTGTAAATGGCTCTGTGCAGCACTTCATTATTGTGTCAGCATGATTCAATACATTTTTCAAACATCTTTTGTATCTTGCCTTTGTTTATGATGAATTAGATGACTGCAAAAATGCATTACCCCAAGTCTGAGCTAAACCACACATAAATCACATAACAAGTTCATTAGGGGTGCTTGTACTGGTGGCTAGATTGATTGATACAGCTCTATTGTCAACCTTTCACTAGACTTTCAATATCTGAATGTATCTTCCTCATGCCTGCAAGAGGGAGATGGAATCAGATTAAATGGCATATGCAAATGGTACATATATTTTAATTTGAACTGACGGATTGAAATCAAACCATGCTAACTGCTTCTTCCAATAACCATTTTTATTCATGGCTCACTGTAGATTTGTATTTGTTAAACTGTGTCTGAAATGTCAGCAAATCTCTTGCTGGTTACAACAACCTTAGAAAAAACATATTTAACTCATTTAAATACAGCAAACTAATTAATTTGATGCCAAAAATGTCTTTTAAATCTTGCAATGAGTGCAGAAGAAATCTCACCATCATTAACTACAGTTAGGCCTTCTTGGTGCTCGATAGAACAAGACGGCTTCACATCATCTTCTACCTTCACAACCACAGGAGGCTTCTCAATGGCTTCCTCCATCGCCTGAATTGGGACAGAAAACAGTACACAAATGGACACAGATGTGCTGTTAAAAGTCAATAACTGTATTCATCTCCAAGTAAATTGCACTAGTGGACATCTGCACTGCGTCCTATTCCATTGTACCAACTGATTTTGCATAGACATAATTTTCTTTTGCATCTCCGTGTTTCAAGTCAACGTCACCCACCTGTGAATCCCTGAAAAGGCTGAGATTGTGTGTGAGCTTCTCAGCCGCCTGTGTTGTCCCCAAGTTTGTCATAACCTCCGGACCACAGCTTATTATAGGACGGTCCAGAAAGATTATTTCCTGTTTCAAGCCACACTTGTCTGTAACACCTAAATCTAAAGAAAGCATAAGACCAGAAGAAAAAAAACACACACACACACCATGTTGAGCACAAGTTTAGTATAGATATAGATAGAAAGACAGATATAAATAGAAAGACAGAGATAGATAGATAGATAGATAGATAGATAGATAGATAGATAGATACTATATATATATAGATATATAAAATTATTATTATTATTATTATTATATAATACACCTACTGTATTGTAAGTGACAGATTTAAAAAGTAAGATTACAAATAAATGAAGTATAAAATAAAAGATTGCACTTGCCGGAATGTACTGTGTTGAGCCCATCTTCAGCCTCCCCGCGGGGAAAATGGCATTCTGCACTCGTCCTCATCATCGAGTCCTCCTCACTTAGTTTCCTCTCCGTCAGCTGCAGCTGCACCCTCAGCGACTCTACTTCCTGGCTTCTGCTTTTCAGTTGCTCCAGTAAGCCATCCTCTACCAACTTGGTCACCTCATACATGGCCGTCTTCAGGATGGTCTCCATGACATCGGACAGCTGGGTCTGGAAGGCAGCGATGAGGGTATCGACGGCCGACATGATGGATTCCCTTTCTTTAAATGGTGCTAAATGTTTGGACTTTTAACCGGACTATGATGATGGTATACCAGTTAGTACAATTAAAAAACCTAACTGCAAAATAAGGGTTTTTGCACCGACAGTTCTTATAAATGCATTATGACTATTTGACAGCCCTTGAAATATAAATACAACTAATTAAACGCACCACTGGAGATCACTTCCATCGTGTGCTACAAGTAGCTACTACCTAGCATTATCACGTTAACTAGCGCCACAACACTTCTCGACTGTCAACCAAACAAATCCCTCCACCAGTACAATAATTACATATTCAGAGCGCAAAGGTCGGAAGTTATTGCTTGTTGCCAAGACGTCAATGTCACTAGGCAGATGACTGAGAGGCGCATTAATGCTGTTGTGGGATCAAGCTACAGGGCCTTTTTTTCCTCTGAAACTTTGCTTCCTTCAACAGTACGGTGGCCGTAATGTCCCTTTTCGGCTATTAATACAACGCGTTTTAGAGAGCCCCCTACTGGCTGTTCTTATAATGCACGATTGTGTTGTAATACGTCCACGAATGCAACGTCGTTGTTTTCACCTAAAGCATATTTTTTACATTTTTATTGTACCATGTGTTACATTATTCGACCAAGATTAATTTCCTATTTCTCTATTACTTTACACATTTATAATGTATAATATGGTAGGCAATGTCAAAGCAGGCAACATATGGACGTTTAAAAACGGGTTCAGATTGTAGGCGCATCAGTGATTACCTTATTCATAATTTTATTAAAACTTTTAAATGAACAGCAAGACACAGTATGGAACAAGCATTAATGTAGCCATTGTCAAGAGTAAAAACCAAAGATATCCTAATATAAAAACACGTATTACCAATAATTCTGAACAATATTAAATCACCCGGAGATGGTATTATACATACAAATAAAAAAACAGAATAATATAATGAACCTTAAAGGCACAATGAGTAGGATTTTCCTTTAAAATAAAAATAACAATGTATAGACTCTAAATACAAACACAATCTCTCTCAACCATCACTTGTTATGACCCACTAGAAGTGTGTGTGTGTGTGTGTGTGTGTGTGTGTGTGTGTGTGTGTGTGTGTGTGTGTGTGTGTGTGTGTGTGTGTGTGTGTGTGTGTGTGTGTGTGTGTGTGTGTGTGTGTGTGTGTGTGTGTGTGTGTGTATCTCCAGACCCTGCCCTCCGCCTGCATGACCTTATTCTACTTTGGTCGGTAGCCCCCAGTCAATGTGTAGCGGGCAGGGTGTGAGGCGGGCCTCTAGAAACACACAGCGACCAGGTCCCAGGTCGTAAGCACGCGTCCAAGAGGAAGCTACGACAATGGTGGCAGAAAAAAAACGAAAATATAGCGAGTGGTGAAACACCAAGCGGAAAGCTTGCAACAAAAAGACAGTCAATCTGGGGTCGGCTTTCAACCACTGGCAGGTGCATCTGGTGTCACGCAGCCAGGGAGGAGGGGCCAACTTTGAATGTTGCTTTTACAAACCACAACATCCTACTCATTGTGCTAGTTTTGATCACTGCAAGAAACTGGAATGGACTTTTGTTCATGACATTTTCATTTCCTATAACGCACAGGATTTGTGACTGTGACACAAATTATCTGTGATGATGTACATATCATTCCAGCCACATATAACATCGAATACATTGTTGGTTCATCCTCCAAATACTCCAAATACAATATCCCATTAAAAATATGGCATCATGGAAGCAAAAATGACATCTCACTCTAAATAGAAAAATGCAATCCAACATATATTTAAAAAGAAAATACAAATAAAATAGTAATATACCAAAAATACTAACATCAATAAAAGTGAATAAATGGCCACTAGTTTCCACGCACCAATTCAAAGATCTGACTTGTGTTTGCGCTGATGTGACTTGAGGTGATCCAGGCGTTTGAAGCTGAGGCCACACAAAGCGCAACAGTATGGTCTTTCCCCTGTGTGGGTACGTTGGTGGACCTTCAAAATGTCTGCCCGTGTGAAGCTCTTATCGCACATGCTACACCGGTGAGGTTTCTCCTGCGTGTGAATGCGTCTGTGCAACTTGAGATTCCACAGGCGGCTAAACTTGTTCCCGCATACAGTACAACAGTACGGTTTGTCACCCGTTTGGTTACACTTGTGTGACTTCAGGTCGGCGATGCCAGGGAAGCGTTTGCCGCAGTGGCTACAGAGGTGTAGTCCCTGTTCTGAGTGAATCCTCTGATGGACTTTAAAGCTATGAGCTTGGGTAAAGGTCTTCCCACACTGATTGCAGGAATATGGGGGTCGTTGCCCAACACTGTGCGTCTGCAGCTTATGGGCCTTCAGAGAAGAGGAGTCAGGGAAGGACATGGAGCACTGATTACAATTGTGCTTCCTCCCTCCTCTTCCTCCTGCCTGAACTTGCACCCTTTCTCCCATATTTAGACTTTGGATGAAGGACTCTGAGGGCCCGTAAAGATCCTCTGCACGGCTCAAAGATGGTTCTCCATTGTGATGGTCTGGCCCCCTGAAACCCAGTCGACTACCTGATGCACCAGGCGCGTGTTCTGGGTACAGGGCACTCTGGTCCTGAAGGTAGCCCTCTTCATTAATCAGCAGACAACTGAACCCTCCACTCACCTCTAAATTGGCCCCTGAGGGGGACTCAGTCGGTGAACACAATGCACCTCTTCTACTACTCTGGGGGTGACTTAGTGGATAGGATTGATGCTCTGCCCTCTCGAAAGCACCCATGTCATCCTCATAATGGCCAATATAACTCAAGTCCTCACCTACACGACTTGGTGGGGACTCTGTAGATCCATCCATGCCACCGATATCTAACACATTGCCACTACCACACTCAGTCCTTTCAAAGCCACCGAGGTCGTCCATGCCATAGGTGTTCTGGTAAAGAGGTCCAGCTGGACCCGGTGAGTGGTTATCTGGACTTTGTTCCTGCCTATGGTCCAGGCCAGGCTCCCAGTCCTTCTGGCACCGTTGGATTGCTGTGTCACTAACGTTTTTAGAGGGACTTGTAAATCCTGCCCCCTCTGTACCTGATGGATCAGAGGATATGATATACAATATGACGTCAGAAATATTTAATTGGCCAGAATAAAGATAACTGGTGAACAAGATTTGAATATTGAATTGGCCATAACATGTATATTCATCCATTTATCTATGTGACAAAACTGACCATTTAAATTCATTCCCCATCTCTCTGTGAGCTCGGTGGCATCTGGGGTGGGTGTGATGCAGAGGGCCTCTTCCTTGGGCATTCGATCCAGATTTTCTCTGCCTGTATTCATTGACTAACAAAGAGACAAATTGAATAAGATATGTGGGTAAATTCACTCAATATATTATCAATATACATATTTTTTGCCATGTCGTTTATCTGGGCTTACATAGATGGCTGGTTTCTGTCAAGTTTGGGAAAGGCAGTTGGCAGATACATTAACAATGATACCTTTGGTGAAACACTAGTCTCCGATTTGTCTTGCTTCCGCATGGAAATCTCTTCACCATTGGCCCGGCAACCTTGGACCTCTCCTTTCGACGCTTTGTCCAGTTTCTGACTTTTTTCTGTACCAAAGTAAAAAAAAAAATTAAAAAAAATGAACATATTACTGAATACTGACGTACATGGGGATAAACAATACAGCACACACACCATCTTTGTTAACACTTAAACAGGTTACTTTATTAAACTAAAGTATTGGATTAGTTTTCAGTACCTGTCCAGTCACCCCCCCCCCCCCCCCCCCCCCCCCCCCCCCCAACTGTTTAAGCGTATGCATGTATGTATACACCCAAAAATGTATTTAAAAAAAAGACTAACCTGTCTTAATGGCCGAGGATCTCGCCTCACCTCCATCGGCATCGCTGGACTCTCCTACTCGTCCGCAGTCCACACACCTACCGCCGTCCCGGTCTCGGTCTTTCCGCCGACTCTCCGACCACTTCAAGCGCCTCTTCAGGGACTCGACCTGCTCCCGGCTGCGTGTTACCTCTTCCAGGAAACTGTCTTCCACTAAACGGGTGATTTCGTACATGGCAGCCTTGAAGACTGTCTCCATCACGCCCGAAAGTTGGGACTGAAACGTTACGATCGCCTCGGACATGTCAGCGACGTGTAACTTCTTTGTAGTTTCGATACCCGATGTTAGCCTGTTTTTTTTTTTTTTTTAGCTTTCAATGTGTTACACGACTACTTGACGACGGGCGTTGCGCGTTTACAGATTTCAAATGGCTTACTTTATAGCTGGAATTAGATTAATTTCCGTCAAAGAAAATAAATCACTTCATCAATTTACTCACTTCAAATGTACCCAAACGATCATAGCCCCTTAGCTAACTTGCTAACGTAATCTAGTTATTACACAGAATGTACGCCTTGGTATTACAGGAAAGCACGAATATCAGAATGAAGAAAGAATAAATTACAACATTTTAGAGAACACTAAAAGGCGGAAATATACGGAAATATATCGTCAGAGGATCAAAAGAAAACACAATTTTCATCGGACTGCAATTCTATAAACAATAACTCTTCCGGGATCAAAAAGAAAACTACGGAATGTGAGTTAGGACAATCTTGGTGGAACGCGCAGCGCCCCCGTTTTTGCACGATCGCTCCGACCTAGCTAATGGCTGCGTGGTTGTGCTCTGATGTGTACGTGGGTTCAATGATACTAGAGTAGAGTGGGGACGATGTGCAGTATTTCACATTATCCAGACTACAATGCCCCGTCAACCCACTCAAGGAGGGAACTAAGAAAGGAACTATTGTTTTTGTTTCCCCCACCCATTCTGCCCTTAACAAAAACAAGCGACACGTAGCCTGGGACCGAGGAGGTTAACGTGACAGCAGGACTCGCGTGGCCCCCGGGGTTTAACGTCAAAAAAAACAATAATGTCGGGGGACGACTTTGAGACGAGGTACCTCACCGCCATGCACGGTATGCTTCAAACGGCAGCCGCGGAGACCAGGAGGATTTTCGAGATGGTGGTGGGCGAGCTGAAGGAGGAAATGTTCAGAGTCGAGCAGGAGAACCGGGAGCTGAGATCAAAATGCGGTCACCTGGAGGAGCGGTTGACCCGCTGGCCCCAACATGGCGGCCACGGAGCGGACCGCGGCCCCGAACCGGGACCCGGGACACAGGGGACCCGGGACACGGGGGTCCAATGCGGTGGGTTGTGTACAGTGGGGATTTTTGTGTATTATTGTATTTGCGGTCATCTCTGCGGACTGTTGTTATTTTTTTCCTAATCCTAAACTAGTTGACCGCTAGTTCAATTAAACAATTACGTGCGCGTTTAATTGGTTTCTACGACCACAGCGTATCAGATGATGATGATGATGATGTGTGTGTAGAAATACTGTTCACACATCCCACAGCAGATATGTGTAAGATGATTGTAATCCGTTATGGATCATCCCACAATTAGTTAAGAATGCTCTTAACAACCATTACTCAGCCAACCTATTTATGTCTTTTTTTTATTGTTGATTACAGAACGAAACAGTCCTGTTTTCCGAATAATATTGTGAATATCTCGAGATGACCAGATGTGCAATTGAAACCTTTCATATGGATCTGATCATTCTGTAGTTAGGCTACATTGCATATTAATTGTATGATCTCTTTACACACACACACACACACACACACACACACACACACACACACACACACACACACGCGCGCACACACATATGCAATTGTTCAGTAGTCTCTTACTCCAGGTAAGATAGCCGGTTCCTCTTCTGTTGTGTTAATAATTAAGAAAATTGAACATGTATTTCTCAATTTGAATTCACATTTCAATTTAAAAAAATGCTTAAAATGTAATTTAAACATGCAAGGAGTCTGCAGTTTGTAGTACTTTGTAGTACAGTTTGTTTTTAGTATCATTTGGACAGGACTAACTGTTTTATTTTTTTTACCAGACCTCTGTTGCAATGGACAACGGTTCAGAAACTCATTGCCACAAAATATGGAGCAAGAGGAAGATGACCAGAAGAGGGGAGATTTGCAGAATCAACAGTTGTGTAACATTTATGGAGAAGGACATGTAATTGAGGTTGGTGTGAAACTTGATTGTCTCATAAATTAACTGTTGGATTACTTTGTCTTGAATGTTTTTGTATTTGTTGGATTTTCTTTAATTCAATTCAATATTCGTATACCCTGATCAGGATGGGATTCTGGAGCCAGCCCTAGTCCACAAAAAAGTACCAAAGGACATTCCAGGTAAAATACTACCTGCATAGTGTGTGTGTGTGTGTGTGTGTGTGTGTGTGTGTGTGTGTGTGTGTGTGTGTGTGTGTGTGTGTGTGTGTGTGTGTGTGTGTGTGTGTGTGTGTGTGTGTGGCGGGGGGACCAAGCTCATTGTGTGTTTGTGTATTTGTCTTTGCTCCTTGCCCATGTCATCCTCTTTGTGTCTGTCCACAGATTCAGTGACTCCCTTTGAAAAAGGCCAGAAGGTTGACTGCAACAAAGTCCTAATGACAGGAAACATGTCATGTAACTTTGAAAGGGTTGAAGAATATGAACTGGAATCTCCCCCAAGAGCAGGGCAATTGCAAAAGCTCTCTCAGCAAGTTTTGAGGGTGGATGAAACGATGGCAAATGAAGATAATGTCACAATGCAGGCATCTGTGAATGTTGAGGTCATATCTGAAGTGCCCATCCAGTTATCACAAGAAGTATCTTTCTCAATGAAGGATGCATCTTGCGATTCAGAAGTCGACTTGGCGGAAATTGGGGTTAATTTCGAGACCGATTCATCAGCACAGATAAATAAACGTAGAAGTCTAGTGGATGGCAAAGTTCAGTCTCCATCCGTTAATCTTGACAACATCACAAAGTGTTCATCAATAATTTCTGCAGCAACTCCTAAAAGAGGACGGCCACCAAAGAAGGCCAGTCAACCTGAACCAGATACAAATCCAAGAATGCGGCGCCCACTTAGGAAGCCAAGGTGCCGTGTAACACAAGTGCCATTGCAGGGGACAATGTCTCCTCCTCCATCCTCTGGTGTTCCCCCGGCCAAAGGGGCATCAAACACGCCCTCAGAACAGGTCAAGCTAGGTCGAGATAGTTGTGTTCCTTTTTTAGCAGCCTCTCTTACTAAAGGGCGTTCTTCAGAAGATGAGGAACTGTCTGGATTACATCAAGTATCCAAGGAAATGGAGGAAACAGGTCTTCCCTCAGCAGCTGAGCCTTTGGAAGCCCCCCTGTCAGAGTTACCAAAATCTAAATCCATTGCACCAAGGAAACCGAGTCACAACCCAAAACTACAGGAGGCACTGCGACACGGTGAAGCCTCTCTACCAACTATGACAGTACCAGCCCAACCACAGAATACCGCTGGTTTTACCTCCTCAAATGCTTCTTTGGCGCCAAGCCTTTCTATATCCCCTGTGTCTCCTCAAACAACAACCACAGACCGTACTTGGGATCCATCTTTTGTGGTATGCAAAATGGCAAACAGCCTGCCTACTTTAGATCAGTCCACAAAAGGACACTCTGTTCCTCAACTTCCTCTCGGTCCCCGAAATGCAGTTGTGTCTGCTAGTACTCCATCTGCAGTTTTCACTTCCAAGACAAACGCAGCATCAGAAACGACACATAAAAGGTCATGTTTGCAACACACTTTAACGTCAATATCACCAGAAGTAATATCAAATGACAGATTAGGCAATATATCCAAAACTAAGTTTGCTTCCTCTCAAGCAATGACTCAAGAGAAGTCATCAAATTATCCAGATGTTTCAACATGTGCTGAGGAAAATGCAGCTCATTTAAACACGTCCTCTGCATCTGAAGGACTGTGTGTCATGGACTGTGGGCAAAAGGATTTGCCAACAACGCTCACCGAGGTTCCACCCTCAACAGTTGCATCGACTCAGTCAACATTGGCACATATCACAGAATCATGTTCGGTTTCTAAGACATTACCTTTACCCGGTCACTCTAGCACCAGTTTGAACAAGGCTTTTACCAAGGGATGTGCTGTGAAAGCCCTTAAGCAGGTTTCATCAGCTGCCCCTAACCCCCTCTTCAATGACACAGTTAATCCCCACTCAGAGATAACTAAAACCATGTTTTTTGCACAGCTGTCCATGGCCCCAGTGGTTCACCTACAGGAAAAGGTAATGCTATGTTTGGATGGATGTACCTTTATAATACATTTCTGCTCACCTGATCAAAGTATTTTTAATCAGATGAATATTACATTACTCATAATATATAATAAAAGTCATTCATTTCTATTTTCAGGCATTACCCAATGATCTCGTGGATTGTGTAGTTACAGAGGTGACTACACATAATACTAGGAGCCGGTTTCGAAAACGTAGGAAACGACTAAAAGGACCAAGACCGTCCCTGAGCAGTGCAGAGACGACCAGTAAACCCACAGAAGTCGGTCCTAAAGTGGGTGATTTGGATACGGATGAATACAGCACTGACAACACGAAAGAGCATGTCGAAAAGCTAGATGCTGTTAGTGCAAAATATAACGCTAATAAAAAGTGCAGATTAAGTCAAGAAAGGGCTAGTCCTAAAGAGAGTGTGAGTCCGGTTAACAATACTAGCACTCGGACAATAATAAAGACTGAAGCAGTTTGGACACCACCAATACTGGAAACCAGTAAATTACTCAAAAATGATAACTGCTTCGGCCGGATTCCCACAAAGTGGACAGCTAGATCTGCAGCTCCTAAACGGCGCACGGGCACACAAAAGCGTCGGCCACCTTCCACGGCGTCTCTTTCCTGTTCTAACGGCGGCCCCTCTGCCCTGCGAACCGTCAGATACTCACACCGGGGGACCTCGCGCCCCACACCCGTCCAACCACCATCGGAGCCGTTCTCGGTCATCGGAGAACGCCTGCTCAGAAACCAGTGCGAACAGTGTGGCCGTGTCCTCAGCAGCACAGCAGCACTGCAAAGGCACGTCGCCGTCCATTCAGGCCAGCGGCCCTTCTCCTGCACCCTCTGTAGCCAGGGCTTCCCGGACTCTAAGGCGCTGAGTCGCCACGGAAGGGTGCACCACAATGGCAAGATATTCATCTGCCCGCAGTGCAATGAGGGGTTTGCTTACAGATTTGGCCTCACCAAACACCTACAAACAGTGCACAGTAGAATAAAACCCTTTGTTTGCCAGATCTGCCACAAGGGCTACTTCAGGCGGAAAGATGTTGAAGCTCATATACGGGTCCACACCGAGGCAAGGCAGTTCCCATGCAGCCTCTGTGACAAAAGGTTCAACAGGAGAGTGGAGCTCAACGTACATCTGAGGGACCACAGCAGGGACAAGAGGCACCGGTGTCCTTACTGTGGGAAGGAGTTCCTGGACTACAACAACCTGAAAAGGCACAAGTACACTCACACAGGAGAACGACCATATTCCTGCCCCCACTGCACCAAGAGCTTTGTACAGTCTGGACACTTAAAAAAGCATTTGAGGAATGTTCACAAGGTTGATGTGTATGTCGATTCACAATAGGTCTGTGGTATTGTTTACTCGTGGAATATGCGTCAATATAAGACAATATATGACGACACCTGGTGGTGTACAATTAATATTGGTGTTGTATTGAATAGTTTCATGCTCTGTAGGGAATTTGTCTTTATTAGCTATTGATGACATTCAGATGGATGTATCACGTCATAACAATCACAGCTCACATCATAAACGAGTGTTGCAGTGCTTGGATGGATTTTATGTTTTTAACAGTTAACTGCTGTAGCCATATGAGATTGCGCTAATCAGATGTCCTTTTTTCAATTATCAATTTGGTGTTCAATAAGGTTGCATAAACATTTTGCACAATTTGGTTTATTAATAAAGTTTGACAAAGCTTTTTATTGTCTTTGAGATCTGGTGCAGCATTTTTTCACTCCCATTATATATAATGTAGGACGAGAAAAAAAACTAATTGTTTTTAAATATCTTTTCAATGTATTTCTATTTTTATTGATACTCTCATTTGTTGTGGTCAGTTGTGGTCACTATTCACAAAAGGTATTGAAGCAAAATATATTCATATTTGTAGAATTCAAAAAACCATCCCCATTCAATGATTTCTAAGTCCTGGCCATAAAAGCGCCTAGCAACAGACACAACCACAGCGGTTGGGCCAGGCCCAGGGATGGAGGGCCACCTGATGGAGGGCCAGTGGTTGCAGGGCTGCTTGTTGGAACCACCTGAGCGATGGAGTGGTAACACGTGCCCACGTTGCCGACTTTATCGACGGCCACAAACTCGACGATCTCTGAGCAGCAAGAGGCGTTGTAGGAGGCCTGAACATCCAGGTCACTCAGAGAGGTGTGAGAGAAGACCCCATCCCCCTGGCGCAGGGTGATGCTGTCTATACCCGTGCCGTTACCGTCGGTCAGGTTGGCCGAGAGGTCCCAGCGGAAAGACACGCACAGAGACACGTTCTTGGGGCAATCTTCAGCCGCTACCCGGACCACTTCACACATTGGCCGAACAAAATCTGTAATCTGGACAGGACACGAAGCATATGTAGCACGTACAAATATTACTTTTTAAAATATACGCAAAAAAATACTACATTAGGCCTTTAAATTAAGTCTAGACCTACTACTAGGCCTACATTTATACTTTAGGACTGCTGTTGGACCAGCAGCTAACCTCTTATGTATTTTTAAGGTTAATTCCAATAGACCTATGAAAGGGAGTAGTTACCTTGGTTACAACAGAGAGTCTTAAGACCACATAGTTGGAATCAGCTGCAGGGGAGGACTTGGCTTCGATGGTCAGTGTGATGTCGGTGCCTGATGGTGTGTTTGCAGGTGGCGTGATCTCCAGAGTGTAATTACCATATTGCCCCGTCGTCAGCGTAACACTGGCATAAAATCAAGAGAAAAAATAACAATCTTTAAAGGCAGGTTCCTAATATATTAATGTATGCTGAACAACACCAGTAGCTTCAGCCAAGGTAGACCTTCAGTGAAATGGGCCTGGTTGTGAAATCATGAATTCAACACTTAATTTAAACACTTTGAAATTATAACCTACCTTTTGGGGAATTTCATTGGGTAGTTTCTGTCATTCCTGGCATTGATGGAGAATACCCCGCCACTGCCCTGTGTCATCACACTGAAGGGAAGGCTTAGCGTTTGTCCCGGCTCAACACTGCTGTCTACCACTGCCTGAGGAAGCATGTATTTCATTAATTTCATTTATTGTTATTGTATTGTTTGTTGGTGTATGTATTACTATTTAATTTAGGCTATTCATAGTTATTTTAGCAGATGCTTTTATCCCAAATGACTTGCAGTGAATTCAGATCCAAAGGTCGTTGGGGAGCAGATAGGGATTAGACATTTTGCCTGCAGGTAGATTGCGGACATTGGACTTTCGTTGTTGGGTTGGTTAAATTAGGCTGACCTTGATGGTGACTTTGGAGACGGACATCTGGGTGGTAGACTGGCGCTGGAACTGACTGTTGGACACAGAGTCCATTCCCGTCAGCATCACCACAAACTCTCCCTGCGGGACGGTGTCGACCTTGACAAGGATGTCTCCATTGCCCATGTCAGTCGTTGAACCGTTGCTAATGGCCTCCGCACGAGACACCGGTATCAGGCCAACCTCACCCACGGTGATCGAAGAGGGACCCTTCCTACCCATTACCGATAGCAACAAGGTGGCAGGCTGGCCTGAGTTTAAACAAGGAAGTAGTTGTATAATTCTTTTCTTGGAAACTATATAACTATATCATATCTTTCTATCTCTCCTTTGTACACGTATCAATGTAAAGCAATGATTTCATAATACTTCTGTTAACAGTAATAAAATGTACCTGCTTGTGGACGCCCAGTGATTGGGGCATAACCTGGGTGAGGCCCCCCGTAAGGGGCCACAAAGTCATAGATGAAGGTAATTATATTCTGGCCTAGAGGTTTGAACACATACACACACACAAACACACAGGTACATATTACAGCTATGGATTCAAATATTCAACAATATGTAATTATCAAAAAATAACAAAGCCTCATCCAGCTGACCTGTGACTTTCAGTGTGTATGGCTGAGAGGAGAGCATTTTTATCTTCCACAATCCTGTTTGGTTATCAGCATCCAGACGAATTCTCCATAGGTTGCCAACGTTCTGTATCGTCCCCAGATGACCATTGAGTTCAGTGTTGCTCTGCTTCACACCTGAGAGTGGTTATTAGGTCCTTAGTACACATTTTTGTACAACAAACATTCACACACACAAAGTACTGTGCTTTTGTGTCACAATGCTTAACTCATGAGGGTTACCTTACAAGATCATTTTTTTGTAATGCAGTTCTCACTCAAGTGAAGGTCTTTTAGAGATTACCAATAAATCACTTGGCACGCTAAAATACCTGCAGGATTGGTAAGTGTAAAGGTAATCGAGGTTGCTGTAATGTAGAGCGTGATGTTCTTCAGTGACTCATCCAGCAGAAAGGTGAAGGTCTCCTCCCCAGAGCTCCTAGATCGCTGAAGAACTGTCACCTAATTAGAAAGGAAATGCAACGTTGTGTGGTTTTTGTTTCTTCCTCTAGATGTCCTCAGTTATTCATTTCATGAACCTCATTTTCGTTGATCGTGTTCCACCTATGTTGATGTGCTAATTGTTTCCTCATGTGTATTCAAGCCCTCCATTTTGTGACTGTCCTGTAGCTAAAACCCAGTCTAGTAAGAGTCATAGGGTACGGATACCCTTTTGTTTGATACCCATTTTTTATAAAGTTTGATGAATCTGCAAGTTTTTCCGGCTTGTTGCTTTTCGTTCCTGTTATTGTCTTTAAGTGATTAAGTAAAGGCCTTTTTGTTTGAACCTTTTAAACCTGAGTTTGAGTTTGCGTTTGAGTGCGGAACCTGATCCTTACACAAGAAACAGTTGAAAGAATTGAAAATGTGCATTCTGGCCTCTAAAGCTGTATGGCTTTACCAGGGCTGAGGTGGAGGTGTCCAGGATGACATCGGTGGCCTCGGGAAGTTTTCCCTTGGAAACCTGGATTGCCTGGCCCCCAGACGCCAAAGCCAGGTCCTTGTAGTCGTCGAAGGATGCCCTCAAGGAACGTCTCCTTCGTCTGGCTCCTGTCATGAAGAAGGACACCTGTACGGACAAAAGGATTCCAGCTTTGAAACGAGAGAATGGAGAAGTTGTGGTTGAGATTTGTGTAGAAGCAGGTGCAATTTACCGTTGACTTTGTGCTCCTGATGAGAGCGACGATGGTATCTTTGAGGTCAATGTCTTTGGCTATTGCGTCAGTGAACACGTAGATGTGTGAGGAGGCCGGAGCGCCGGTCATAGCCAACTGGAGAGGTAAAGACGCTAACAGTAAATTTACCAGTTGCACTCCATTTCAAGCGGCATTATTTAAAGCGATAGATATGCAGAATAACCTGGAGCCCAGAGAGGCACATCTCTGGTATATCACCACCGCCATTTGCTTTTAGCGCGGAGATCTTACGCTTCATGACTTCAGGGTCTGTGGTCCGTGTCATTGGTCCAAAGGCTGCATACACACAAAGGTATAAATGGGAAATACATTTTACCAGATTTTCCAAATGTGCTTTTTGTTTCTTTGCTTATCTGATCTCTGATCTTTGACAGCAATTCCCTGGATTGATATGCTACGTAGATCGCTGGCTACATTATGTGACACATGAAACGTAACAAGTAGCCTACTGTGCATGATAAAATATGAGTTTCATGATGAATATGAATTTTTAGTCATTTCATGACTAAACATTACACTGTAGTGTAATGCTACCTGATGAGTAGGGTCCCAAAAGTCTTACCAGGGTCATTAAAGGGGACAAGAATGTACTCTGAAGGTTCATCCTGTGTTCCCTTTCTACTGTTGATGATGTCATAAATCACACTCCTGGCCTCCGCAATGTCATCCGACATGCTGCCTGTGGTGTCGACGACGAAGCACACCACTGCTGAACGAGCAATTCCCATCAATCTGCATGAGGAGGTCATGGGGAAAAAGAGACAAAGGGAAATTGAGTGGTATTGGCCTAGTCCAATGTCACACGGCAAGCTTCGAAGCACACACGTTAACAGCATGAATGAAGTGCCACCTCAGGAAGTCACTGTCACCAGCAGCTCCCCTGATGTCCTCCAGCAGCTGGAGGCTGGCGCTGGTGGCCAACTTGACGGCAGCAGCGTGGAAGGCCCCGTTGTCAGGGCGACGCTCGTCCTTGCTGATGCCACCGCGAGGGACCACGGCGCTGGTCAGGTCAGCCGCACCTCCGTGGCTGCATTTACCTGCCGGCACGCGTCACATTCATTTACCTGGCACACGTCACATTCATTTAACTGGCACGCGTCACATTCATTTAACTGGCACGCGTCACATTCATTTACCTGGCACGCGTCACATTCATTTACCTGGCACGCGTCACATTCATTTACCTGGCACGCGTCACATTCATTTAACTGGCACGCGTCACATTCATTTAACTGGCATGTGTCACATTCATTTAACTGGCACGCGTCACATTCATTTAACTGGCACGCATCACATTCATTTAACTGGCACACGTCACATTCAGGGTCTGACTCTTGGATGGTTGCATTGCGTAATATGTAGTTATTCAATTATATGTTGTTTTTTTTTACCCTTTTGTTTATTAATGTTAATATTTATTTATTTGATTTCATTCTATTTTGTTTTATTATTATTATTATCATTGTTGTCTCATAACTATGATGATGAATGAATAATAATACAAAATAGAAGAAATACATATCAGTGTAAAAGAAAGAAATTCATAACGTGGGTTATCCTTTGTCACTTGCCATATTATATTATCTAATTGATGTATTTTTGTTGATACCTTTAGGCTTTTCGTTTGAGAAAATTCCCATGTAGCCCGACGTGAGCTTCTTCTCCTGAAGGATGTTGGCAAGGATAGGGTCGGGACAAGTCCCACCGGCACAGTCATTGCATGTGGGGGTGTCCTTAGCTAGAAACCATTGCAGCAACATCAAGATACATACAAAAAAAGTTTTAAAGGTTGTGGTTTCCAACTTTAGGATATCTGCATAATGAAATTAATTCAACTTCTAGTACTGTGTCTTTAATTTTACATGTTCATGATATTTTGTCAATTTGTCACTTTTTCCTTGTCTGGAATATGCATGCGCTGTCTCTCTTAATGTTGTTTGCCATTTTGTGTTAGTAGTTTCATTTCAAGGGCATGTCTGTACCAACAACTGGTCTTGTTGTCCCATGAACTCTGTGCCACCAACATCATATTTCCTGTTATCTCCTTATTATCTCCTTAATGTTCATCATAGCAATAACATACAACCACGTTAATACATTAACGTTAATACATCAACTAACCCGTTTTACTGCCTGTAAAACAATAAATAGTCCCATAGTTATTGTGCCCACAGTTGTAGTATTTTATGAGCCTTGCAATGATTGAAAGAGACAAAAAAATCTTTCTCATACACACACATACCTGCTATGTTTTCTATGGGGAGATCAGGGTGGATGAGGTTGCCGTATGGCTCTGTATATCCCAATTCAACCCAGTTACTGTGGCTGTAAAAGTCCTATTGGCATATGATCACACACACATACACTGTTTTACAAAATGCATGATTAAAAAATAATAATTCCCATGATTGGTTCATGTATCTTGTGTGTCCCTCACCTGTAGTGTGTGGAGAACTCGGCCCAGCATTTCCCGGGCGGCCTGGAAGTTCTGGTTGCGGATGTTGGCCTTGATGCTGACCACACCCTCTGTGATTAGGGCTCGGCCCTCCAAGAAGGCCTCAGAGTTAAAGTGGTGAGCAGCGCTGGAATTCATCAACATTCAGCTGTTTTTTTCAATGCATTTCATATATTATTTTGCATTGTTTTTTAGCAGGGTTTTTTTTCTATACCTTCTCTTATTATCTATTTTAAGCTAAATATTTAACATTATTATTATTACTGTTACTGTTAATGTTATTGTACATAGCTCTCATTGAAAGGCATCCTCAATTTCACTGATTATCCTAATTTTACTCTGTTAACAAATAAATATTCAAATTTAAAGTTGTTGTTTTGTTTTTTCCCATTCACACACCTGTTGACAAAGTCACGGTCCACCAGTCCATTCTGAACATAGATCTCCTGGAGCGCCGCGCGGAACTTGGCGGCGGACACCTCACCGGTCGCAGTGGGACCCAGACAGGCCTGGACCAACTCCTCCGCAGATGGACCCTGGGGCGAGTCAAAGTGCACACGGTCAGGGCTCCTTATATATAGACCAGGAGTGAGAGAGGTATGGGGTGTGTTGAGGAATAATAAGGATAAGGTAATGCGGACCCAAGGCATAAGTGTGTGTGTGTGTGTGTGTGTGTGTGTGTGTGTGTGTGTGTGTGTGTGTGTGTGTGTGTGCGTGTGTGTGTGTGTTGTTGCTTATACGTATGTAGTTATTATAGGTAAGTATAATGTATGTATTATAGGCATAGTAGTTAGTGTGCCTGTGTTTTAGCCCACCGTCGGATTAAACTCGTCCCCGGAGGACTCCGCCACAGCCTTACACGTCTCTTTCAGTTTTTGCAAAACGGCAGTCCCTGTAATGCTGACATGGGTGGATGCACCACCACCGATAGGGACAAAGGCCAAGGAGCTCTGTAGCAGAGCCAGGACACCCAGGGCGGCGGCCAGCGTTGGACACATGATCGCTGGAAAGACAGTGGGAAAAAATATACATTAATAATAATAATTTTCAAAGATCGCAATCAGATTATAATTGAAACATTGATTACATGAATGTTGATAGTGAAAATAAATTCTTCTGAAAGTAGGATGCTATATATCAAAATGTATACAAAAATAATGTGTGTGTGTGTGTGTGTGTGTTTAAACAATATATGTTCAGCTTTTTTTTTTATAGTTTTTTTTGGTACCAAAAAAATAATGGCTTATCACTGATTTTTTTTCAGCAGTTTTCACACCATACACCCTTTGGCTAAACAGGTACATTCAATGTGCTTTGAATTAAAACGACAAAAAACATATAAAACTGAGCATTCCAAAAATAAATGCTGATTTATTAAAGAAAGAACCAAATATAATATTGTAATGTATTATATCCTCCATACCTCTTTTGGAAGGTCCTCAGCCTCGGTTTGTTTAATAGTGACATCTGATTATATTTTGTCCGGTTATATAGAGATGTAAGGAAGGGTGGGTTGAGCAACAGGTGTGTGTTTGTGTGTGTGTTGAGGGGGGAGGGGGGTTGTCATACGAATGATTAACTTTTTTTATGCTATAGCAGGGGGTGTAGGCTAATGGCGGACTGAGGGTTTCTTGGCAATGGGTGTGCCTTGATTTCATTGTTCAGTAAAGTACAGAATGGTGCCGTTAACAACCTTTTGTAAAGATTACTGCTTTCACTGGTTACTCCAAATGCAAAGCTACGTGTTTGTATGAAGGTGTGCTGGGGAGAGGCAAGCACTTCTATGATTCAGCACAAGAAAATTCGAAGGCAATGGCTTGAACGGTGGCAAATATAAAACGATACAGATAACATTTCAGATTTACATTACAAGAGACCCTGAAGACTGACCATCACTTTCCATACAAGAGTTAGCTATTTTGTAACCACAAAATATAATTTTTTTCCCAATTAATTCAAAAGAACCAAATCCAATCTCTGAATAGATCAAACTATGGTGACATGTATGATATTATGTCTGCCTTCCCAGAACAGTTGTATATCTTAACTTCCTCAGGTCCAAAGATCATCAAGGAAGGGTGGAGGAAATCAGTGGGGTTTGGACAGTAGAAGAAAGAGAAAGTCTAAAAAAAGTTACTTAAAATAGAAGAAAAATCCACTAATGTAATTATCAACTAATCAACAACTTCAAAAAAATTTTAGGGCATTTAGCAGACGCTTTTGTCCAAAGCGACTTACAATAAGTACATTTTTTAGGAGAAAGTGCAACACTAAACCACTATCAGTAGAGTAAGGAATTCACAAGTTTCAAGCACACCCAATTGCTAGTATACAACAGATAAGTGTGAAAATACTAAGCGCAGAATATCAAAGTAAGAGCCAGGACATACAAACAGAATGATTGCAAAGTAGTTTTTTTTTTTTTTTATTAGTGGGAGGGGTAGTAGAGGAAGGAATGCTACGCGGGGTCCAGGTGAACTCTGAACAGGTGAGTCTTGAGTCACTTGCGGAAAGCAGGTGATTGAATCTGCAGTCCTCACGTCAGCAAGGAGGTCATTCCACCATAGTGGCGCCAAGACAGAGTTGTGACCTTTGCTTGCTCTCAGGGATGGCGGTACCAGCCGGCCGGCCTAGGTAGTTGCGCTGAGGGCTCTAGCCAGGGCGTGAGTGTCGTCTGCGTAAGTGATAGGAGAAACCATGCAAAGTGATTACAGAGCCTAAAGATCTAGTGTATAGGGAGAACAGAAGCGGTCCCAATACTGAGCCTTGGGGGACGCCGGTGTCAGCGGAGCAGGGTTCAGACAAGGAGCCATTCCATGTGACCTGGTAGGTGCGGTTCGTCAGGTAGGATGTGAACCAGGATAGCGCAGAGTCAGCGATGCTGAGTTCTGCGAGGAGTATCTGGTGGTTCACGGTGTCAAACGCCGCAGACAGGTCGAGGAGAATGAGAACCGATGAGAGGGACGAGGCTCTGGCGGCATGGAGGGACTGTCACCGCGAGAGGTGTTGTCTCAGTGGAGTCTTGAAACCTGACCGATGAGGATCAAGCAGGTTGTTATGTGAGAGATTGGAGGACAGTTGGTTAGAGAGGGCAGATTCCAGAGTTTTAGAAAGGAATGAGAGAAGAGATACCGGTCTGTAGTTGTCAGCAATGTTAAGGGCAAGTTTCTTGAGTGGCTTGACTCTAGCAATCTTGAAGGATGCTAGAATAAGGCCTGAAGTGAGAGAAGAGTTGATGAGGGAGGTGAGAAATGCCAGGATGTCGCTCGAGACGGCGTCAAGGGGGGCAGATAGTGGCATGGTGAGACATTAGTTTAGTGCACATCTTCAGGGGAGAGAGGGGTAAAGTGGGTGAGGCAGACAGAGGTGGGAGTGGTGGTAGAGGTGAAAGAGGAGCTGATGGCCTTCACCTTCTTAGTAAAGTAGGTGACAAAGTCATCAGCTGTGAGGGAGGAAGGGGATGGAGGGGGGGGCGGGGTGAGGAGAACATGGAAAACAGTTTCCTAGAGGAGTTGATCTTTGTGTGGTAGAAGTTAGATTTGGCTGCTGACCAGTGATGGGCAGTAACGCGTTAGAAGTAACGCGTTACTAATCCGATTACTTTTTTCAAATAACGAGTAAAGTAAGGGATTACAATTGCAAAAACAGTAATTAGATTACTGTTACTTTCCCCCAAACAGACTGTGTTACTGCGTTACTGCGTTACTAAACCGTGATTTTGTTTGTTAGAGTGTGACAATCACGTATGAGCGGTGCGACGTCAGTGCGTGATGTGTGTACTGTAGATCAACAAGAGATAACATGGAGTGCGGGAGAGAGCAGGACCATGCAGCGTTTAATGCTTGGAAGTAGGGATGGGCATAATTAATCGATGATCGATCATTGATCGTTAAGAAACGTGTCGATCAATTTATATTGTTATCGATCAAAAGGACGTTGTGTTGCATACTGTGAGTCTTGAAGCGGTGCCCGGTGATCGCGGCTTTAGTTCGCCGTGTCTGATCGCTGTAATTCGGAGCGTGAATATCGGTTGAATATCTAATATCTTTCTAACTTTAAAAAACACTTTAGTATTTTTTAAGACGGTAGTCGCACATCCCTCGTAACTACGCCGTGAAGGTGAACCCTCCCGGACTCCGCTATTAACATGAACCGCTCCGCCGGAGGAGCCGCACATCCACACGCACCGGACACCACAATACAAACAAACATGTTTTACATTTGATTGCTTTTAAATAAAGTTGTGTGCAGTTATACGGTAAATACGATTATTGATAATGACCGATCGCGTACTGCGGTCAAGACAGCCGTCTCTCGGTTCGCGTGGTCAAGTCAGCCGCTCCAACATTTTCAATATTTCCATAACTGACATTTTAGCAAAACGTTCAGCCTCATATATGTTTTCTGACTAAGGTATTGCTTTAGATAGTTCATGCAATTGTTTCTAAACGTGTGGCTCATCTTTTTGTTGCGAGCCTTTTCCGAGCGCCGGCTGCATATTGTATAGGCATATGTCGGCCTTTTTTACCCTTTTTTTTCAAAACAGTTATACAGTGGAAGTACCGACATTACTTTGAGTTTGACTCGGTAAAAAGTGACAAAAACATAAGTGTCCGCTGTACACTCTGCGTGGGAAGAAAACTTTTATCTACAGCGAAAAATTAAGAAAAGAATAGAATTGGGCTGGAAGGTCTATTTAGGCTCTATAGCCTATTCAGGTTGTGCATCATGTTTTTGAAAAGTACCTAAATAAAGTAATTAAGTAACTAATTACTTTTGAAAATAAGTAATCAGTAAAGTAACTGGATTACTTTCTTGGAGAAGTAATCAGTAATCAGTAACTAATTACTATTTCCAAGTAACTTGACCAACACTGCTGCTGACACAGTAGAGGCGAAGTCTGAGAGGAGGTGAAGGTAGCGAGAGAGGTCTTCCGAACAGTCTGATCTCTTCCACTTTCTCTCAGCTGCCCGTAGCTCAAGCCCGCAGAGATTCGGACGGCCAAGCGGGAGGGGGAGATGCTGGTCTGGAGGAAAGGGGACATAGGGAGTCTAAAGGCTGCAGTATACTCGCCGTTCCCAAGCTGTCGCGCGACGTTGTGACGTCAAAATGACGTAGATCTCGCCGGCGCGACAGGATTTGGGCCCGAACGCGCCGTGTCGCGCACAGCTCTTTTTTTTTCAGCGGCGCACGACAAAGCGGAAACAAACACAGACGAGTTCGAAGGCACATTTTAATGCGCCTTATTGCTAAGGCTTCTTTCTTTATATGTTCTGTTTTATTGTGTGGTGTAGGCCTATATTTATTCGCTAATAAACCGGTTTTACGTAAGTGCTGTCTACTGTTGTTGTGGTCAAAGACGAGTGGAATTACGTGGCTGAAAAACAATCTCAAAGCGGCAGTAAGTTATAAAATAAAAGTATATAGGCTAAGATAATCACTACGTTATTAAGATGGATGCTTACAAACACTTCATATGAGAACTGCTGCCATACACTGGACTGTTGATGGCTGACCAGGTGGGGAAGTGATGTAGAATAATGTCGCGGCCACCAGCGCGAGTATAAATAGTTACCGTCCTCCCGTGACGTCACATTGTCGCGCGACAGCTTGGGAACGGCGAGTATACTGCAGCCTTAAGGAGGACAAGAGGGAGGATAGCAGGGTCGAGGAGGCTTCCTCAGTGGACAGAAGAGAGAATTGTTCAGGAGATGGTGGGAGAGAGATTTCAGGTTACGACAGGAAGTGACAATATGAGGAGTAGGGGGAAGGGAGGTGGAGGACTTCAAGGGGAGAGAGAAAGCAACAAAGTGATGGTCAGACACAGGGAGCAGGGTAACAGAGAGTGCCGAGGTACAGCAGGACCTTGTGAAGACAAGGTCGAGTTGGTTCCCAGCCCTGTGGGTAGGAGGGGAGGGGGAGAGTGTTAGGTCAAATGTGGTGAAAAAGTTAGTTAAATTGGATGAGTGCAACTTCTCTGGCTGGATGAAGTCACCCAGGACAACGAGTGGTGTGCCGTCTTCGGGAAAGCAGCAGAGGAGGGCATCCATCTCATCAAAGAATTCGCAGAAGGGGCCAGGTGGACGGTAGATCCCGATGGTCTAGGGGTGAGTGAAAACGAGTAGGCGGTGGAGAGGGCAGCCGGGGTGGCTGTGTTTTCAGGGGTCATCCAAGTCTCAGTGAGGGCCAGGAAGTGAAGAGTCTGGAGAGAGGCGAAGGCAGAGATGGAGTCCGCCTTCTTGACAGCCGATTGGCAGTTCCACAGTCCCCCCAGCACTTCAAGGTCTGTGTAGACAGAGCAGTGGGTAGCACAGGTTGGAAGGGGTGTAGCGCCGGGAAGGTCGGAGGTGGCATTGTTTCCTGTAGGATGTCAGTCCAACAGTGATGGAGGTAAGACGCATGGTTATGATGAGCGAAAGGAGATCAGGTTTCTGGGCTTCCTCGAGGGATTCCCTATGTCTTTGTTCGACCGGGTCTTCGTTCGCAGGGGCCTGACACTAACTGAATAGTCCTTAAGTAAATAGATGCTGCTAATGCAGTCCTAGCTCCGCCCCACAATCAACTCTATTGAATACACTTGAGTAGCCGAAACTGGCTGAATTGCCTGCTTAGCAGCAATAGGTACACTTAAAATTATGCTAGTTGGAATTACCTCAACAGAAATGCTATAACACGTTCTGATTAATTCTGTACTCACCAGCAGCAATATTACATGCAGCTCCTTCACAAACAAAATGCTTCATCAAATTTTTGATTTGTTTTTTGTGTTTTCAATATTTGTATCTGTAGCAGTGGACTCTAACCACACGCCACATCAGTTGCTTTTGCTGGGGCCCTCCGAGACACGACACGGGTCGATGTTGGTTGAAGTATGCATTTATTGGAGAAGGCAAGATGGAATTCGCCGAGCAGATGTAACGTGCTGCCATGACAGTGGCTCTGTGTGTGTGTGTTGATAGCTGGTTTATCCTGGGTGCCATGATTGCTCATGCACCACAGGTGTGCAGCCCCACCCAACCCAGAGTCACTGGGCCGTCACTGCTTTTCATGAGGGCTGGCGTTGAGGTGGCTGTCCGTGACCACGGCTGGTGGCTCCAGAGCAGGTTTGGGCAGCCCTTCCTGGTTCGAGAAGTCCCATCCGGGGTGCCAGTGTAGCAGTGGACTCTAACCACACGCCAGTGTAGCAGTGGACTCTAACCACACGCCACGTCAGTTGCTTTTGCTGGGGCCCTACGAGACAGGACACGGGCACACGATGTTGGTTGAAGTATGCGTTTATTGCCGATGGTATTCGCCGAGCAGCTGTACCGTCATGTACTTACTTACTACGTGCTGCCATGACAGTGACTCTCTTCTGAGTGTGTGTGTTGATAGCTGGTTTATCCTGGGTGCAACCCCACCCAGCCCCAGTCCAGTCAGTCTGACTCGGGCCAGGTGAGGCTGTAATCCAGCTATCAACACGCCACACACACACTCCACAGTATCCTTAAAAACAAAAACTATAAAAACAAATTAAAAAAGCTATGATAGGATAATAAACTGATATGTTTTGCTCTGCAAAAGGCACACCTCTTTAAGTGGCCTTATCCTTCTTGTAGTGTAGGCTGTGTATACCTGTCATCAATCTGTCTAGTATTGATCTTCACCATGGACAGAGACAAATAGTTAACCCTAGGCCTACTTTAAACGTGCACTGCTTTAACCAGCACAACATTCATGTGTGTGTCGTAATAGATAATCATAGCATAGAATAGGCCATTTAAACAAGATAAATCACTGTTAAGTTTATAGGACTAAAACCATCTGACGATGACGATTTTAAGAGTCACGAGTTTAAATGTACAAACAATTATGCTTTTTTTTTTTTTGTACAATGTAGTGTTTCTCAGGGATGGCGTCATCTGAACTAGTTCAGACAAGTAGGCCTAGTATGTTGTCCCCCCCCCTCCCCCTTCCCCTTTTTTTGTTGCTTGAACCAAGTCTGTATGAAATGCAAACAACAATTCTCTCCACTTAAGTGGTTAAATAGTGAAATGGAAATTATCTGCCAGACATCAACCACATTTAAATGGGCGGGACCTCGTCTCTATCGTCAGTGTGTGAGCTGTCTGGCAACAAATGTGACAGGACCAGAGCCATCCATTTCACAGTGAGTTTATGGCGGAAATAAACTGCGTCTTTTGTACGCTGCATTCCCGAAGGTGTCTCCCGTCCGTCAACACAGTCTGAAATTGGAGGGGGGTTGAGAAAAAAAAGTGAGTATTATACCGTGCATTAAGATAATGTCTTGTTAATCAGGGAGTCGTGCAGTCATTATAGAAGAGGGTTGTGACTTATTATGACTGAAACCTGTGGAGCATGTTAGTATGGTGTCATAGTGCTTTGTTTTAGGTGTGTTTTATTCTTATATGTTGTCTCTATATGCTGTCACTGGTTGGCCAATATAGCACAGGTAGTGGCCTACTTACTACTGAGGGAAACTTTTCAACAGCTGTCCTGTTAAATGGAGATACTTGTATTTTTATGTCAGGGGAGACAAGTTTGCTGTTTCAGTTTGGTCGCCAAGAAGAGTGAGCGCTACAGTTTGTTGGTATGAATGGCCATTGAATGGGTCACTCTGCCCTTCCTGTGGTCAACATTGCTCGGAAAGACTTTTGCCATTGATGTATTTCAGAAGATAAAACAGAGAAATATTTAGTGGCGGAAAGAATGTAATGCAAACAAAAACAATGGGTTTCTTTTACTTTTATTTATTTAACTATTAAAAATCAATTATGAGTCTGCTGTAGGCCTTTCTCAAGCTCTATGAGTGTCAGTAATACAACAATGTAGAGTCATGTACAAAGAAGGTATTTATTTAGATGGTTATCCACGGTGACTACAGATGCTATCACCTCAACCAGACACCACAAAACACAGATGTTGCACAACCGTGTCTTATCAGCTCCTCTAGCACCCACTTTATAATCAAAACAGTTTCTCAAGAACAGGTATGTGGCCAGATGTGTAGAACAGGCTTTGGCATGCCATTGACACTGATGGAAAACATGACATAAAACTATTGACTAGATAAGACAAAGCAGCACCAAGAACCATTTGTTCTTGAATAATAAGCAGACATCTGCCGACTATGGAAGGCCATTAGAGCAAATAAAACCAAAGCAAATAAAAGAGGTTTTTTACATTAAAATGTGTGTAAACACGTGTTAACACGATATATTTTAACACGTTAACGCAACAAAAATTGACACGTGAACCAAGGCAGGCATACATATTCATGAGGAGGGTTGCGTCCATGATGTCCAACAACAATGCAAGATAAAAAATAAATTACTGAGGTTGTGCATACATGACTGATATTGACTGAGGTTGTGCATACATGACTGATGTTGACGTCTATGCACATGATACACACTTGTAAGGCACCTCGGTATACTATAAAGGACAAGACATGTATGAAACCTATAAGCCAGAGTTGTGGTTTAGAAGAAGCTGATTTAAAGATTCAGAGGTGAAGTTTCAGAAGCAGAAGAAACTAGGTCATGTGAAACAACTCCCTTTCAAATTGCAATCACACATTTACGGATGCTAGGTGCCAAAGCTAAATATTTCTGCCAGATCAGATGATATGTCTAATATTACTAAATAACTGTTAATAGTAATTACACATAATAAAAACATGTTATTTAACAATTTTAAACCACATTTGGAGAATTAGCATAGAGGAACTCATAGAGGAACCGTTTCTCATAGAGAAGAACACATTCGTAGAAATTTGGGTTTTTTTGTATTATTTTCATAGAAATAACACATAATTAAAGCAGAGTTAGACAATGCACTCTTTAGTCCAGACTTCTGCTATCTAGACAGCTGATACCAGACACGACTAAATTTAAAACTAGATTTAGTTGTCTCAAGAAAATGATGAACACAATACACTTCACAATAAATGTACTTTCCATTTTCTAGGTTTTCATCCCATCATATAGCCTATATTAATGGAAAATGAAATGACCTCAGTGTGCTACTATAGGTATATATCTTTTATTTTTTGTAAACATAGCCTATACCTATTCTCCAGTATAAGTTCATACTGGCTCTCTCTCATTTCAAACAACCTCGAATAGTACATTTTCTGTTCAGTTTTAAGATCAACTAGAACTGAACTTGAAATTAGTGTTGGTTTTGTATGTTTTCCCATGCCTCCACACAGTAGGTCATGTATGGGACTATGAGAGAACAATACAGTAGGCCTATATATAGTGAGTTATAACTCAACATATCTTTAGTTTTATACAATATTGCAATGGTTTTAGACATTTTTGTTTTTACATTATTTATGTATGATTTTCAACATAACTTATGATCAATTATCACACCAAAAAATGTATTTTCATTCACTCTTTCTATTTCAACATCATTGATCATAATTTTAACTTGATTATTGATTTGCCGATTACCAAATATTATAAACTTCGTTTTACTTAAATTCAATGATCACTTGTTAATATCAAACCATTTCTTTAAGACTTTCAATTCCCTTTCCACTGTATTCAGAAGCCCAAACTGTTCCCAGAGCTTTTCCTTTTCTCTTTTGTCTACCCCTATTAGACCAGAATGGAACAGCCCATTGTTCATTTCTAACACCCCTATTAGACCAGAATGGAACAGCCCATTGTTCCTTTCTAACACCCCTATTAGACCAGAATGGAACAGCCCGTTGTTCCTTTCCAACACCCCTATTAGACAAGAATGGAACAGCCCGTTGTTCCTTTCTAACACCCCTATTAGACAAGAATGGAACAGCCCGTTGTTCCCTTCTAACACCCGTATTAGACCAGAATGGAACAGCCCGTTGTTCCTTCCTAACACCCATATTAGACAAGAATGGAAGAGCCCGTTGGCTGGGACAGGACGTGGACAGGGCGTGTCTGCGTGTTAACGAGATGTCTTAGGGCGTGTTCACACCTAGCGTTTTTACATTGTATTCCTATGTAGCAGAGCGTTTTTGGAAAAAGTCCCATGCGTTTTTTTAAACGCCTCTCTCTGCGTTTTTTTCTCCCGCACCGAGCGTAAAAAAAGTTGAAAAAAGTTCAACTTTCAAGAAAAAAGCGCCCGACGTCAGGCGTTTTTTTGGAGAGCTGACCAATCACAAGCGGACGTCGGGTTCTAGAATGGGTTCATTGCTAGGCGATAGAAAAAAACGCTCTCGCCGATTTCAGGAGCAAAAAATGCTGCCAGCTTTTTTTTTTATTGAAAAAACGGTCGGCTCAACTTTTCCCTATTACAAAAAATGCTAGGTCTGAACACGCCCTTAAGAAGTAGAAAATCTACCTGACGTGTTAACGTCTCAATTTGTGTTGTGTTAACGCGTTAAAATATTCTGTTAGCATGTTGGCACTTCCCGTTCTCTCGTCTTGAAGTCAATGGGTTTTTTGAATGGATTTTTGGTTAGATGCCTGAAATAAGGTCTGTGGTTAACACAAGCTGAAGAGATGGCCACGTTTTGGTCTATGAAAATATGTCAGTAAATATCCCCACTCGTGAATTTTGAAGCTTTTACGTGTCTCAAAAAACTTCTGTCGAAAATCATAAAAGTAGTGTTCATTGGTGAAGATTATCTTGCTTAACAAAACGTGTGAGTATCATAAACTTTTGTTTGCCACAGAGCTTATTTTCTGCAATAATGCAAAATCCAATGGAAAAACCAATTGGCTTGTTGTCGAGGGAACCCAGGGCGACGCTAACTTCCGGGTTGGCCTACAAAAATGCGTCATCCCTGCACCACTCTATTAATGCTGTGTTTTTCTAATCTGCTGATGACCTCTGAACTACCCATTTTAATCACTTCCGGTTGTGCTAGAGCCACAACATTGATAATCTTATTTGTCCTTTAAGGCCCTCTTTCATGTAAAAGAGACCCCAAACGTAGCCATGTCACAATTTTAAAACCATTATTGTGAAACTACTATGTTTTGTGCTGTGGACCAACGTAGTTATTACACGTTTTGACGTGAGACTGTGTTGCCACACAGCATGACCCACCAGTCCAATACCTTTAGAGTGAGTTGAATCAGCTTTCTAGGTGTTGGCCTGGGATGCTGTGCCTGTCATAGTGGGAAAAGAAACACTCATTCTCATCATTAGCACACATTCATAATGTAATGTAACACATCTCACCTTGTTACAGTGTTCCCCCCTCGAAATCCCATTACACCCCCCTGAGATATCCCCCATAGATACACCCTGAGATATCACATGTACCATGACCGTAAAGTTTTACAGTTACTGAACAAAGAAGAAAGGCTTCATCGTGAAAATGTACCTTCTCTTTTTTTACCATCCATTTTGTTTCTTTCCTCCCTTCCTTCCTCACTTCCTTGCTTTATGTTGTTTTTGTTATTGGTCTTGTATTCGTTTTTTTACTCTTGGCTCGTATCACATGATGACCGCACTTCGTTTCCTCCCTCCCAGGAAGCGGAGCCGATGTCCAACACAAACTCCACCCGCGAGCCCTCAGGGCCAGACAGCCAGCTATTCTGCCCCATACTGATGTCCATGCAGAACCACTCCTCCAACAACAACACGGCGGCCAACCGTACGCTGGTGTGCATCCTCGGCCTGTTCTCCTGCTTGGGCATCCTGGAGAATTCTCTCGTCCTGTGGGTGGTCGGCTTTCGCCTGCGCCGGCGCACCGTGGCCTCTGTCTGGGTGCTGAACTTGGCCCTGTCCGACTTCCTGGCCACCCTGTCGCTCCCCCTCTTCACCTATTACGTCCACTCCTCCCACAGCTGGGATCTGGGTGGACCGCTTTGCTGGGCCAAGTCTTCCATCTTCTTCCTCAACATGTTTGTGTCGGCCTTCTTGCTGGCGGCCATCTCCCTCGACCGCTGCCTGCTGGTGGCCAAGCCTGCGTGGAGCCAGAATCACCGGTCGGTGGCGTCTGCCTGGAAGGTGTGCGCCCTGGGCTGGCTATGGGCGGTGGTCAACACTTTCCCTTACTTCCTGTTCCGCTCTGTGATTGCGAGGCACAACGGTACGCGGCTGTGCTACCACAATTTTGCCAGGTACATATCCTCTCCATCTACCCTGGACAGGGACTGCAAGGTTCGGCAGGCAGCAACAGCCATCTCTAAGTTGCTGCTTGCATTCCTGATTCCTCTTGGGGTGATAGCGGGGAGCTATGTCTTCTTCACCGTCAGCCTGAGGGAGAGACGGATGAAGAGGAAGCAAAGTGTCAGCCCGCTAACAGGAGGGCTGATGGTGCCAGGAGCGGCTGTCAAGAGCCCTCATGCTAAGGCTAATATTTTGTACACACCGCACGCATCCACTGCCACTGTTTTGAAACCCACGTGTTTAGCCCACTCCGCCAGCCTAAACCAGCCCAAACAAAGCCTGTTATCGCAGAGCTTCACCAAGATGGTGACGTCAGTGATTGCAGCATTTGCACTGTGCTGGGCGCCATATCACGTCTTCTGCCTCATCGAGATGACAGGCCACTACTGGCCCCAGAACCGGAAGCTGGGAGAGGTGGGGTTGCCCATAGCGACCATGTTTGCATTCCTGAACCCCTTGTTGAACCCCATCCTGTACGCATTTAGCTGCCCCAACTTCTGCGTGGCGATCAGGCAGAGTCTAGGGACTCTGTTCGAAGGCCTGGTGGACGAGGGAGGGAGCCGAGTGTTTGGTAAGGGCAAGAAAATGCAAACGAGGAAGAGCAGCCTCAGTCGAGACATGAGCGTACATGCAACTCCAGGATCACCAAAGCCGTCTGGGAAAACATGCATGTCCCTGGATTCGCTTCCCCCTTCCACGCCCTGCTCCTCCGACAGCTTCCCACACAGACTCAAAGACACCAACATGTCAACGTTAAGACAAGAGGACGAAATGGTGTAGAAAGCTCTCTGCGTGATAGGTCACAAATTAAGAATATTTGGCAGACACTTACTGGAACGGTGCCCCACCCATAATTCCCACTTGTCTAAACAGCAATGAATTACTCTCTTTAATGAGTCTCTATCCTGTGTCACTACATGTTATGACATTAGAATTGACTGAAACCCTGACAGATAGATTACAAGCTTTTATGACATCGGTAACCAAATAATGAGGTAAAGATATGCCCAATTACCAACCAAAAATTAGGCTTAAAATTGGCAGGTTACCTAAACACCTAACAATGCTGAATTTTGGCTGTTGGAAAAGTAATGTCCTGAAGGTTTAGGCAGTTTGTGTGGAATTTGGGAAATCAAAGTTACGGAAGTTTGACTGATAATGCGACAACTGATAATGTTAACATGTTTACATGCCAATAAATGTATTTTTGCTTTATTTGTAATTCATATTTTTGCCTTTAAACCACTTGTTGTGAGTCATTCACTCATGTTGAAGAAACAAGTGAACAGATTCAGTTAACTTAACTTCTACACCATATAATGATATATAATATAATGACATCATTATTATGCAGACTTCTCCCACCAAAGGGGACCCTACAGTTCATGTCAACAGAAAAAAACACAACTGTAGATCCTGTAAACTATCTATTTGTAATCAAATAATCTGATTAGTTGAAATTCAGAGTAAGCTACATTGCTGCGTAAACTCGCTCAGGAAAACTCTTCCACCCGCACACACGTGCACGCAGTTGGGTGTAACCTAAGCCGCAGTGGGTGGGGATTACCGCAGGCAGTGGTAATTTGGAGGAAATATTAGAGAGTAAAGTTGAAGATTAGAAAAGTGATGACAAGATTAACACCTGTGTCACATTGCAACTAAATGTTATTGCAGGAAACTGGTAATTCACAAGTGCTTGAACACAAGTTACGAACATACAACACCATGGGGAGTCCTTTGCTTCCAGTCATAATAGCAGGCGTACGCAACATTAAACATCTCTTATGTGTCAAACAGTAGATTTCCCCAAGCCCTGCATGTATAAACTGCTGGATGCGGAGTAGATTGTGTTCACACAACAGCACCTGTGGCAGCTAATCTCTCCAGTCCTCTCTGGACAACAACAACAAATTGAATTAGGCCTATAGTTATGCTCTGAGCAACTTTCAACTGAAGAACAAAGATTTAAACCTCTGAAGGATATGGGCTGGTACAGAGTGTCCTAACAGGGAAGAATGTCACAAAAACAAACATTTAGACCTACACACACAAACACATGCACACACAAATCCAACTGCCTTCTGTCTCTGTTACACAATCCCAGATCTATGTCCATGTGTATCTGATAAGAAGGAGAGGTCCTAGAGTTGCAGTGTGATTAGGAAAAATGTCAAGTAAACAGTTAGTAATATAGCTTGTTGTCACAAGCTAACACGTCTAGGCAGATACAAAATTTCAGGTTGGTACAATTTGTATTTGTGTGTGTGTGTGTGTGTGGGGGGGGGTGCTTACATAAGTGCTTTGTGCATTTATCGCGAATGCAATAAGCAAAAAACAGCATTTTGCCCTATAGTGCAAAGAGGATTTAGGAGAGAGACAGAGACAGAGAGAGAGAGTGACACAGAGAGAGAGAGACAGAGAGAGAGAAGAGAATAATTATGGGATTATTTTATATGCCACAATACATTTTCAAAAACTCGCAGAGTGGAAGCCATGCTTACAACTGTTGTTGAGGCAGAATTTACAACGTATAATAAAAGCTAGTGTATATCTTTGTGGAAACATCTTTTTTTGAATGAAGAAAATATTAGAACTCCATGCAATGGCTTACCCAGCATGACTTACTCTCCTGCTGCTTAGACCAGTTGCTTTGTGCATGCATGCATGATGTGTGTGTGTGTGTGTGTGTGTGTGTGTGTGTGTGTGTGTGTGTGCGTGTGTGCGTGTGCGTGCATGCATGCATGACGTGTGTGTGTGTGTGTGTGCATGTGTATGTGTGCATGTGTGTGTGTGTGTGTGTGTGTGTGCGTGCGTGTGCGTGCGTGTGTGTGCGTACGTGCGGCTCCATCCAATGTGGGGGAAAAATGGAGGGGAGGAATTACGACCGGAGTGAGGGAGAATGTAATGTGCACACAGGCAGGGGGGATAAAGTCGAGAGAAAGGGAGAACGGCCGGGGGGGTGGTGTTGGTGTTGGTTAAGCAAAGGAGGAGCAACAACAGGAGATATCCTCAGATTATCACAGAGTTGAATCCACCGGCGTCGAGCAGTAAAGTGAAAGAGGGGATAAGAGAGGGAAAGGGGGGAAGAGATAACATCTCTGTGCACGCGATCCCGTCACACACCGCCACCATGAATGAAGCCAGGAGCATGACGTCCGGAGACGTACCGGAGGAGAAGTTAGTCAAAAAGGTACGCTTTGTTTGTTTGTTTGTATACTGTATCTTGCTTGTTTTCGTGTGTGTGTGTGTGTGTGTGTGTGTGTGCATGCATGTGTGTAGTGTCTGACTGAATGTTTTTATTGTAGGTTGTCTGACCTCTTGCACCCCTCTAGAATGATCCCGCCCCCTCATCCACTCATCCCCCTCTCCTAACCACGTCTCTCTGCTCCTCTCATCATAGGTATCTCAAATCCATGGTTCTTAAAACAATGTTCGTATAGTACAGTACATCCAACCATCATCCATCCATCCATGCACTCCACTCCATCATTTATCCAACCATCCATTTATTCATTCATCTATCCATTATCCACCCATCCATCCATCTTTCAATGTATGCCCACCCATCCAAGTATACATCCATCCTGTCATCCACCCAAGCATCCACCCATCCATTCATTCATCCATCCATCTACCCATGTATCCATCCATACACCCATCCATTCATTCATCTATATATCCATCCATCCATTCACCCAGCTATACATTTATCATCCATCTTCCATCTATCCAACATGTATCCATCTGTCCATCATCTATCCATCCATTTACCCACTCAGCTATTTATCCACTCACCCATTCATTAGTCTACATGTTATAATGCATCCACCCTTCTGTCTAACCGTTCATCTATTCATCATCTGTCCATTCATCCAAGCATCCATCATCCACCCATCATTAACCTTTTCATTCATCCATCCATCCATCCATCCATCCTTCTTCCATTTATCCATGTGTCCACCCACACATCTGTCCATCATCCATCCATTCAATCATCTATCCATCCATTCATCCATCCATCTATTATTTGTAAATAAACACATTTTCTCTCTCCCTCTCTCCCTCTCCCTCTCTCTCTCTCTCTCTCTCTCTCTCTCTCTCTCTCTCTCTCTCTCTCTCTCCCTCTCTCTCTCTCTCTCTCTCTCTCTCTCTCTCCCCAGGGATCCATCAAAAAGAAGATTGACTCCTTCAGGCGCTGGAGCTCGGCCAGTTTAAAGAGGTCTCCCCGGGCCAAAGCTAAGACCCTGAGTTTGTCCTCCCCAGAGCGGGACCCTGGGGACCACTGGCTGCGAGAGGGTCACCGGAGGACGCTGAGGCCCATCGTGGACTCTGTCTTCGGACAGGTAGGATCCAAGAGATGGATTTACTTTCATTTCGCCGTACATCCTGTATGTGTATGTGACACATAAAGTTATCGAATCTTGAATCTTGGATGCAACTGTGAGAACTTTCACTGTTGCTTGAGAGAGATTTTTTTTTTTTTTGATTACAGACACACAGATATTGACATGCAAAGGTATTATATACAATTATTTTTGTTAGGAAACATCTACATAACATGAAAACATGAGAAGGTGAAGCCACCAAGAGTCGATTTATTTGGCTCAGAGTCGGTGTTAGAGATAGTTCATTGATTGGTGTAATATAACTGCCACACAAGGAAATGATGTCCCACAGATATGAGGTCATTCTCTTTGGGTTTTCTTGTTGTGGTTCTGATGTTTAGTGTATTATTATAAAGGTCTGCTTAAAGAACAAAATGGAATAATTACAGACCTTATTTAGAAGTAAATAGATGATAAGAACTAGACAATCCTTTGAAGAATAATAATTCACAAAGTACATTTAAAATTCATCATCATCTATTATCTTCATTCAGATGATAGAAATTCAGCTCATCATCGGACTTCAATCTCCAACAGGGATTGTAGGATTTGTATGTAGAACAGATCCTTGACGTATTTGTTTCGACGATGCACACTTGCAGGCTTCTGTGGGACATAGTAGGCCTACAGGAATTTAGACATGTTGCTTGTCTGGACTGTATGCAAAATGTAGGGTACGTACATAAACTGTGTTTGTGATGGATGGATTATACGTCTTATGAGTTGAGTACTGTATATGCACAGCTGGACACTTGTGACCAGCGGCGTGGTTAGGCCTGGGCGTCCGAGACTGCAGCCCTGAATGTTTTATGAATAGCCCCGGATCTAAAAAAAAAACTATATATATATATATATATATATATATATATATATATTTATTTATTTTTACAAAAATAGAAAAAAAAATAGCCCATGATCATTCCGATCATGCATTAAAAAATAATATAATTAATCAAAAGTGAGTCCTTGTGTCATTCAAGAGCAGATCTACTCCACACTGCTTGGCAAGCATACATTTTGCATGAGTGCAAGAGAGAGAGAGAGAGAGCACCCCGGCTACAGGGCTCGTCATTGTACTACACTGCATGAACTGTATCTGAGAATTGTGTGTATGTGTACACATTTACAACATTTACATGTTTCCATGATGAAGACATAGACTTGTAAATAAGGTGGCAGAGTGCATAAAAATAGAGCTTGTTTATCAAAATACATTTCCAGAAGAAAAAAAAAACCTGGCTTTTGACTGACACTTGACAAACTAACACAGCACATGTATCACCAGAATCACGTTTTAATGGACCCAGATGGAAAAGGCCTCTGGTGCTCATGTTGTCCCAACACCCGAATGACTGCCATTGTTTTGTTTTTGATACGGTTTCATAGTTTCAGCTGTTTTATACTTCCTGTATGCAAAAGCCAACGATGCTTACTTGACGTTGTTGCGTGTTCAGCTGTTGAACACATTGGACTGGATGTTAAGCGGCCATGAGCATCATCTCAGAAGGGAAAAATATTGCTTATGACTTTTTCATACTGTCGTACTCTTTTTCGGCTTTCCTGGTTGTGTATTTTATTTGTATTTCTGCGCTGTTGTTCCAATAACTACATTCAACTAGTGGTTACATCCTCGTTTCTTGTTCGTGGGAAACCTATAGCCTTAACAACAGATGGGGGACACAAGGAGATTAAGAGCCGGGAGTGATAGATGTCATAACAACAAGCAGAGAAGAGATTGATTGAATGTAAAGGAAGATTAGCGGCGTGAGATTAAAAGCGTGAGGAGATAAGTTGTTCAGTTCAACTCGCGCACACTGAAGAAGTGAAACTTAAATGTTGTTTGGTTATCTCTGAATGAGCCGGGGTGAGGGAAAAAGGAAAATGCTAAACAAATATTCAAGGCAACGTGTTAGCTAGTAAAATAGGCTACTGAATAGGCTACTGTGTGTGTCCACCAATGCAGTTCTGATCTTTTCTATTTGCATTTGTATTTGAAATGCAATAGGAATAGGAATAACAATAATGCATGTACTTGAGGGCTTTCAAAATGACATGTAACATGTTGGTGAGCGTGTGCGATACTGCATATTTTGGTATCGATCCGATACCAAGTAAATACGGGCCAGTATCGCCGATATCGATACCGATACCGATACTTTTCAATAAATAAGGTGGATGCGTCATTGAATCGCTAAATCTCAATTAATTTTCATGACCTTAAGTGTTTTTTGCGATGTTTCCTTTTTTATTATTAAATACCTAGGACAGAATGAGAACAAAGTTTATAATTAAATAGAAAATGCTTTATTATCAAGTGTTTTGCTTTGCGTCACGTGACTCGCGTGACGGCGCAACATCTAAACACAAGAGGGGGAGGGGGAGCAAAGTGTGCCTGCCCTGTGCTGACACCGGAGCGGCGAGTCCGGTGACCTGGCTTGATCTTTGCCGAAACCGCAGCATTGCAAACAAGAGTGGAACTTAAAGTAAAGAATCGATCCCAACAGGCTAGTATCGATCCGATACCGATACCGATTTGGTATCGATACTATCGATATTTGGATCGATCCGCCCACCACTAGTGAGCGTCCCCAAATGGACAACCTCTAGCACAGGGGTCGGCAAGTAAGTTGGCCTTCGGGGACAATTTCTTTTTGTGGGGTAAAGTCCAAAGCACACAGCCTTGTCAACTCAGGACAGACGCTAAACGTCGAATGAATTTCCGTCATGTTTGAAGCAAGCGAAAAATACAACCACGATTTGCACCCAACGAATAAGTTCACATGAAATGGGTATGATACTGGGTTGCAACACGACAGTATTGGGCAACGGCAAGGGAAGTAGTTTTAAGTTGGTCATTGCCTTATCTCATGTTAAAATGACAGTTTTACATTGCACAATAAGGCACCACTGAGGGCCCTTTCCATCATTTGACGGATTCAGGCAACCAACCAAATGATACATAACACCCACAACCAGTCCAGCCCAGTTCATTTGTACTTTAACTCACTTTGCAGCAGGGCGTGATAGACATTACAAATAGACACATATAGTATTTAGAAAAACACTGAACATGTCTGTCATGGCTGCCAACGTGAACGGGAGGCGTGCCTGTACCTGTTTAGTTATGGTTTCTCCTTACTGGCTTTGAATGGAAATATAATGCATGTTATTTTTCCAGCTGTGACCTACAGGCCGCTCGCTGCCAAAACCTGCTCTCTCAGATAGGCGAGAAGAACGAGAACCTGCTCGGGAGTCATCTGTAGTATTGAAGTGGGTTATGCTGCCTTGCCGTACAGCTGTTACTAACCGTCTATCTTTTTATGCATTCATAAATCTACACACACACACACACACACACACACACACCACTCTGCACAGGTGCAGAAGGCATTACCCTTCGTTTGGGACTAGGGACACAGGGAATGAGATCACCAAATCTGGGACAATCCACCTAACAAAAAAGTGAGTTTTTTAAATTGAAATCCTCAGCTGACTACAACCATACAATTCGTCCTGAGATCAGACTGGATTTGTTTGAATTGGGTTGACAAGGGTCTACTTCCCCCTCTCCTTCCCTCTGCCTGTTCATCGGCAAGTCGAGGCATAGTTTCCTCCTCTGTGGGACACAATGTGTTATTAGCTGGATACATTGTGCCTTTAAATGAAGTGGAAATTACTAGAAAAAACAATGTTGCGACATCCAGTCACGGATGTCGCAACATGTGTGGTGACAGATTAAGGTGGAGCACATTTGTGGTCAAGCGGTGCCGCTCTTTGCTATATCATGAAAAGCATTATGGGCTAGAGGGGATGATGCTGTGTGAGTGCGTTCACGTTAATGCATCCTTTAAAAGAGGCTTAATTGAGACTCACATGGTCCCCTTGCTTAGCCATGCAGATGTGAACATCTGTGATGCTCTCGGTATTGTGTGTGTGGTCTGTCGGGGAAGGAGCTGGAGTCAACCAAGAACAGATTACTCTAAACCCATGTTCCCTTTCAATGGGTTTTTCTAATGGACCTACATACACATGTGTATTTCTAGTACATGTTTTCAAGCAGTACGGACGGGCGCTACCGAACAGTCGTCACCTCACATGAAAGTTTTTTTGTCTGACATTTATTTTGTCGTTTACATCACTGGTATTGGATCTTATTTTATAAGCGTCTTCCCTGACCTTTGAGGCTTTTCTTATGCTCGGTTGATCCTATTGTGTGTGCGTGCGTGCGTGCGTGCCTGTCTGCGTACGTGCGTGTGTGTGTGCGGCGTGTGTGCGTGCGTATGTGTGTGTGTGTGTGTGTGTGTGTGTGTGTGTGTGCATGTGTACAATGTGTGAGTGCATATTTTGCAACAGTATGATTTCAACAGAGGTTGGTGATGCTATTCTGATCTTCATATGACAAAGGAGGGTCACAGTCTTTACAGAGACTACTACTGTTGTTTGCTGTTGGTTGCTGTCGGTTGAGAAGGTAGAGGGACAGCGTCCATCAGATTAAATATACAAATGAATTCTGCAGCCTGTCGGATGTCCAGGCCATTCCTGCTGCCATACCTCCTTTGCAAATTCTCTGACATTATTACAAGCCTTCCTCCCGGGTCTCCAATATTTGTTTATTGGCGACATCTAGTGGATGTACAGGGGTATTACTGCATGTGCTTCTTGTGGTCGTTTGAAGGCATGCAACAAGCAGAGCTATACTGCCTTCCTCTATTGATGACTTGTAATTGTCACACATACTGTGTGTGCGTGTGCGCACATGCATGCAAGAAAATTAACTATATAATTAGAAGAATATATATATATATATATATATATATATATATATATATATATATATATATATATATATATTAGGGATGTCCGATATTATCGGCCCACCGATATTATCGGCCGATATTGGCATAAAAAATCAATATCGGAAAATATCGGTATCGGTTTTTTAACCGATACCGAAATCGATTTTGAATTAATTTCAGACATCTGTTATGTTTCAAGTGAGGACGTGGTTTGATGACATCATCAAACGCGCCGCGCCGTCTCAATAACAAGCCTGGGCTGTGCGGCCGTGTAGTGGGACGCTAGTTGTAGCTGTAGTTATGTCGGTGGTTTGGAATTATTTCAAAGTTTCTACGTTGAATAGTAAAATAGGGGTCAGTGCAACATACTAACGCATTCTGCGAAACAGTCTCATCACAACCGGTTCAGGTCCGCTGTAGGCTACCGCGCTCACATTATTTTATTTATTAATCCGCACTTCCAGACCGTCACCGGGGCTTCAGAGTAATGTGTCCGAGGAGAGCAGCCCTCTCCCGGACTCACTCGCTAGCTTTTACCGCTGTTTTTTTTCATCCATCTTTTCTTCTCACTAACATTCAGATGTTAAAATCGTGGCCGCATATATCGGTATCGGTTGATATCGGTATCGGAAATTAAGAGTTGAACAATATCGGTTATCGGTAAAAAAGCCAATATCGGACATCCCTAATATATATATATATATATATTTATACTATAAAATGCAAGAAAGACATGTCGAGAAAATTAATTTGCTTTTTAGAAGGAGAAAACATGCATTACCAGTGAGGGGATCTGCTCCCATCTCTGCTTCACATAATCCTTTGATGGTCTATTCACGCACACACACACACACACACACACATACATACATACATACATACATACATAACACACACACACACACACACATACATACATACATACACATACATACACACACACACACACATACATACACACACACACACATACGCAGCCCTAATCCCCTGCACCAAGCACTGCATTACCCGACCTTAAGAAGCAACATTCACATTTGCAGACCTGCAATATGCACTGCAATGGAACTAAAGAGTGATCGTTTAAAAAGTTGCTGATTTCATAATCATATATCAAGAGTTTGAAGAGAGCAAGCTGTAGCCAGATGATAACTTTGGATAATAAATGGTGACAGCGTTTGGCAGTGTTTCCCATGGCCTTGAAACCCGCTTCGCACTACAAGATGCTACGATATCTGGAAAATTAGCAAGAAATTGCTCTGCACAGACCATGCAGCACCTCTAGCCAAGGAAGCTGGGGATTGTGGGTATACATATTCCTATCACCGTCTGAAAAATACCCCACTTATGAAACGCCCCATTTATTCTTTTTCCATAATGTTTTTATGTTAATCGATTTTCTCTCTGGGCTCATTTGACCCCTTTTTTTCTTTTTGTTTCCACTCCTTTCGTCTCTTTAGTCGTGCAGAGTGAGCAGCCAGCTTGGTTTTACCACTCTCGCTCACTCTCGCCCCGACTGGATACTTTCCTCCTTCAACTCAACCTGATCTCACATCATTTTGACACATTTTCGTGCCACCACCTCGTAATGCGGTGTTAAGAGGTCGTGGTCATTTCATGTATTTCTGTGAGATCAGGTTGCTTCAGCTACACTCTCTGGCTCTTTTCCCCACAAGCCCTTGATTTTCTTTTGGTATATATATATTTTTTTTCAACATTCTTCCCCTTTTCTCTCTCTCTCTCTCTCTCTTTCTCTCTCTCGCTGTCACCAGCTTCCTATGGGCTGTCATCTCCACTCTTTTTCCTCTAATCTGAAATGCTGGGGATTAAACGGCCAGCTCTCCCTCTATAATTCTACCCATCCCAACCCCCCTTTTGCTGTTTCTTCCTCCCTCCATCTCCCTCTTGCTCTCTCTCTCTCTCTCTCTCTCTCTCTGGCACTCCTCTCTCTGTTTTTTTAACCGTAACCCTCACACACACACTCACACACCCACACACCCACACAAATGCATACATTCACACCAGTTTGCCACTGGTGATTTGTAACATTGCAGCAGAGAGAGAGAGAGAGAGAGAGAGAGAGAAAGAGAGAGAGAGAGGGGGGGGGGGGGGGGGGGGGAGGGTGCGAGGGATAGAGCAGATTAGGGGAGAACTCTTGGTAACATTCATGGAGAGAGAGGGGGTGACAGAGAGCTAAACAGGGGGAGAGAGAGAGGGGGAGGGGGGGGAGAGAGCATGTGTGTGAGAGTGGGCGTGTGTGCATGTGCATGTGTGTGCGCATGTGTGTGTGTTTATGTCTGTGTGTGTGTGTGTGTGTGTGTGTGTGTGTGTGTTTATGTGTGTGTGTGTGTGTGTGTGTGTGTGTGTGGGTGGGTGGGTGTGGTGACTTGGCTCCCTCACCCCCGCCATGCAAATCTCTGCTCCACTGACGAGATGCCCTATCAGCCAGCTACTATATCTATCTTCTCCGCATGCGTCCCGGCGTCCAATAGCCGTCCAATAAGAGTTCAGGATTTGATTGCATACCTTTGGGGCGACCAGAGGACCAATCAGAGCGGGGCTAGTAGCACGTGTGGAGTGGACTCCAGGTTCTCGCTCTCTCTCTCCGTGGCAGCGGTGCTG
>JAOPHQ010004578.1:62500-92500 GCA_030340625.1 Merluccius polli
AATGTAGCTTTTGTTCAAAATAATAATTTTGTCTAGTTTCTTAGAGGGTCAGCTACAGTATTGAATAACAGTATTAACACAAGATATAAAGATATCCAAAGGGGCTGTCTTACCTCGCATTGAATCATCATTTTGCAACAAACGTGATAGGTGACTTGAAAAGGTTTACGTAATGCATGTGGACAAATGGCAAATGGCAAAAGATAATTAGATGCTTGAAACTATTTATAAAAAAACTATTGGGGCCTGCTGCTTTCCCTTTCATGGCCACCAGGTGGCGGCAGAGTGGACTTTGAGGACTTCGTGGAGCTGATGGGTCCTAAGATGCTGGCGGAGACCGCGGACATGATCGGCGTCAAGGAGCTACGTGACGCCTTCAGAGAGGTTTATTATTCATTTATTATCTGTTATTTGTTCTCTGTTATTTATGATCTCATTATGTATTCACGTGCATCTGGCCAATCAGTGCCTTTATTAACCCTGACTGGCAACAGATAAAAATCTGCTATGACTTGTACCTTAAACCCCACCAACACCAGTCTGTATACAGACACCTTTATCCTAAGCAACTTGCAGTGAAGTCAGATACATGTCATTAAGGAGCAGGTAACCCTAACCCCTAACCCCTAACCCTTAACCCTAAGCCTAACCCTAACCCTAACCCTAACCCCTAACCAGTGGCGCAAAAAGTGGGTATGCGCTGTATGCGGCGCATAGGGGCGCCGCACCAGGGGGGCGCCCCCGTCAACAACTGCGCACCACGTAATGTTTATGGGGGGCGCCAAAATTGTTGCTGCATACCCCCCTGACACTGTGTAGTTGAACCCCTGCATGTTCATCCTAACTACCCTCTCCAGGGGTGCAACTACACAGTGTCAGGGGGGTATGCAGCAACAATTTTGGCGCCCCCCATAAACATTACGGGGCAATTGCTCTGTCGCTACGTTAGCCACTTTTTAGAGTTTAACACGGTTTTAAACTCGTCGGTGACGCAAGAAGTCACGTGACGTCTTAAGCTCCATTGCTGTGTCGTATGTACCTGTGGTTTAACCTGCAGCTGCGTTTTACCTTGATCTCAATTGCTGTGTCTTCAGAGAAATTCACATCAGACACTAGAGGTGTATTTTGTGCGTGTTAGTCTAGTCTCGAAACGGACATGGTTTTAGAGGAGACTAAACCAGTTTGCAGGATGAAACAACGCTCCATTATAACCGACACACACAGAATTAGTTTTATTAATTATTATTAGTAGTATTAATAATAATGTATGATACATTTACACTTATTACGCCAGATAGGCCTTCAGTACAATAACAATATTGGACATAGTCGATGTGGAATGAGCAGTGATATTTCACGGCTCGCGGGGCTCAGGTCTCGGTCGTGCGTCCGCTCAGCAATAGCATTACGCGCTTCAACTTTCAAGCGCTTCCATAAATTCTTTAAATGTGCCGCTGCTCGGTCTTCTGCTGGAAGATCTACTGTTAAATGTGTTTGAGAGATCATCCCAAACAGACTTTCTTCGGAGCGTGGTGGTGGTGTCTTTCCTCTTCCACCGTGTCCACAACACCTCGAATGCAGTAGGCCTACAATAAATATAACTTCTGCTCCTCGTTATAGTTCTCTATCCGAGACATGTTCATCCTAACTACCCTCTCCAGGGGTGCAACTACCCAGTGTCAGGGGGGGATGCAGCAACAATTTTGGCGCCCCCCATAAACATTACGTGCTGCGCGATTGACGGGGCGCCCCCCTGGTGCGGCGCATAGGGCGCCGCATACAGCGCATACCCACTTTTTGCGCCACTGACCCTCTCCTTTACCCTAATTACTCGCATATGAATTCGTCTTCAATTAATTAATCACGTTTGCATGCACACCAAGAGAAAACAATGACAAGTAATTGATTGATTGACGTAGGTGAGGGCAGATTCAGATTCCAGACTCAGATTTCCACAAAAAGTAGGCTAGACTATTTCATAATATATTTCAACATTATTTGCGTTTTATTATATTATAGTTCACTTTACATTCCCATTAAGTTTTTGTTGGTAATTATAGCACAAAATGCATCCAACATTAAGTTAAGACTGCATCTGCTGGAGTATAACGAGAAATCAGAGTACTTCCGGTTTAACCCGAGTTTAACTAGGAATCAGCTGATCCTGTGTCGGTCAGTACACAGCAATCAGTTTAACTTCGTGCGCAGCTGCGAGTTAAACTCCAAAACCTCCGGTTTCCGGAGTACGGTTTTAAACCGCAGCACAGCTAACGCAATGCTAACTGACAGAGCAATTGCCCCATTGCTGTGTACTGACCGACACACAGGATCAGCTGATTCGTAGTTAAACTCGGGTTAAACCGGAAGTACTCTGATTTCCCGTTATAGGCTACTCCAGCAGACGCAGTCTTAACTTAATGTTGGATGCATTTTGTACTATAATTACCAACAAAAACTTAATGGGAATGTAAAGTGAACTTTAATATAATAAAACGCAAATAATGTTGAAATATATTCTGAAATAGTCTAGCCTACTTTTTGTGGAAATCTGAGTCTGGAATCTGAATCTGCCCTCACCTATCAATCAATCAATTACTTGTCATTGTTTTCTCTTGGTGTGCATGCAAACGTGATTAATTAATTGAAGACGAATTAATATGCGAGTAATTAGGGTAATTCCACGCCCGTAATGTTTATGGGGGGCGCCAAAATTGTTGCTGCATACCCCCCTGACACTGTGTAGTTGCACCCCTGCCCCTAACCCTACCCCTATCCCTAACCCTAAACCTAACCCTAACCCCTAAACCTAACCCTAACCCCTAACCCCTAAACCTAACCCTAACCCTAACCCCTAACCCCTAACCCCTGCCTGGTTAACGCATGACCCCTACCAGATGCCTAACCCCTGTACCCCAAGATGCCTAACCCCTACCTGATTGATGCATGACCCCTCCAACCCAAAGATGCCTAACCTCTCTTTGCTTTCTCCCAGTTTGACTCAGACGGCGACGGGCAGATCAGCCTGGGAGAGCTGCGGGAGGCCATGAAGAAGCTGATGGGGGAGCAGCTGAACCACCACGAGATCGACGAGATCCTGCGAGACGTGGACCTCAACGGGGACGGACAGGTGGACTTTGAAGGTGAGCTAGAGAGAGAGAGAGAGAGAGAAATGAATGACAGTTGTGGTCTGGATCAAAACGAAAACCAACTTGATCTCAACAGAGAATAGTGAAGAAATGAGAGGGGGAAACAGACTTAACTAATGACGTCCATGAATTGTGTCTTCCTCGTCTTTAATCCACAGAGTTTGTGCGAATGATGTCTCGCTGATGGCTGTGGCTCATCTCTGTCCCGTGGACCGGACCTCACACTGTGTTAACCGACCTGTCGCTCTCCGCCATGCACCAAGATCTCACTGTCTTAGTTGTCATTTATTTGATTGAATGTATGTATTTATTTATTTTCATAGTCACCCTTCGTGTGCTGTTACTGTTGTTGTCATAATGTGTATACATCTGTGTGAAAATGATTGCCAGCTTTTGCAGAGCAAGGGAGTAATGGAATCAGGGTAACGTTTAACAACACTGTGAAGATGATGTTGAGATAGAAGGGGATGATTTGACCTTAATTGCTGTATAATTAAACAACCATATAATTAAATGTCTAATTAATTGTACCAAAACGTACATTTTTTAATACAATGTGTAGGTGACAAAAGAGTAGGCTATATCTGAAAAAGACTGTTTACCTGTATATGTGTATATTTTTGCTAACTTAAATATTGAAGGTTTTATGTCTGCATATTTTACGATTAATAAGTTGTACATAGGCTTAACTGAAAATAAAGTCGGTTAGAACACGTCTTTCTTTTCTCAAATGTGAAATTATAAGGTTACTGTTTATTCATGTTTTATTCATAATATCTGATTCTCAAGGTTTTAAAGTAAAGTACATAAAACAATTGCATAATGATAATTCCAAAATAATGAATAATTATTATTTGTAGTTAGTAATTAATAGCCTACATTACTATTGTATAGAATACGAAAATATAAAAAATATTGCAATTTATTTCCTTTTCTTTTGATAAAAGATTTAGGCCTATGCATACAAACAACATAGGACATGGGGATTTCAGCAACAATACAGTACAGAGTGACATACATCAGGATATACTTCATTCAATCTGCCACAACTATCCTATGCAGTTGAGTGTTTAAACAGAGCCTCGCCATGGACACTAGAGGGCGCTGTTCCCCAACGTCCCCGCGCCTGGAGAGACGACGTGGGACCTATGGGCCTTCCTGTCCTGACCATATATGGATCTGTTACAGATGTTGCATGTGGAAATTCAGTGGATATGTAATTGATGTAGGCCTATGTAGTTTCCAATTGGCATAGCATCCAATGATCTATAGCTTAACATTACAATAATGTGAATGTATTCGACAAACCGTGATTTATAATAATAATAATACTAATAATAATACTAATAATACTAATAATAATAATAGGCTACTTCATATGTTGGCGTTGTTGTTGCTTTTCATTGCTTGAGTCAAGAACATGAAAAGCCCTATCACAGCCCTTTTGATTTTCAACTTCTAAATCATTCAATAAGTGGGCCTGGTTTAGAGTCCAGGGACGAGTCAACGTAACTTACAGTGTTGGTTGAAAGATGGTGAGTTTGACCATCATTTTACCTTATTGTACTTCATGTGGCCATTTTTAATCTAGGCATTTAATAGGCCACAATTGATGACAATTAATAATACGGCTAAAAACACTAGGCTAGGCCTAATATGCTTTTTAAAAAAATATGTTTTGACAGTTAGAAATAAATACACAGTTAAATTCATATTTCAAAATCTGTATAACTCTTTACTTTGGAGCAGATGTTCTTAACCTTTTTTGACCCGTGACCCAATTTTTACGTCTTAGTTTTTGCGACCAATACAGAACACATACAGAATAAGAATAATAAGAATAATATGAATAAATACAAATGTTTTTTTGCCATACATCTTTTATTTTAAAAGTCGCACTGGGGGCTTTTTTGGGAACACCGACTCTGGGGGCCCGTCTTGGGACTGTGGGCCCCGGGGAAGCCACCTGCGAGCTCTCGGGGGTCCCGTGTTCGAGGACCTGTCCTGGGACTCTGAGCCTGTCCTGGGACGGGTCCCAGAGTCCTCCTCCCTAAAACCAAACCCTAAAACCAAACCCTATATCCTAAAACCTAACCCTGATAGGAAACCCTAACTCTAGAACCAAACCCTACAACCAAAAACACATTTTAAAACCTAACCCCTAATAGAAAACCCTAACCCTAAAACCTGACACTAAACCCAAACCCTTAGGGCCAATAGGAAACAGTTCTTGTTTTACTACCCTTCCCCTTTAATGGCTGGTATGTCCTTGTGCTGTAGATGCACAAGGAAATATTCATTTCAAAGGACTGTTAAGGTCAGGACAAATGTTAAAAAAAGATGTGTCTCAGTTTTGGGGGTTAAATTATGGAATGGACTTAGTAATGAGCTGAAATTGTCTAGCTCTCTGTTTATGTTTAAAAAGACTTTAAAAAGGAAAATAATCAATGATTACATGATGATTGTGTGACAAATATTGATTCAAGGATGTTTGAAAATCATGAGGTTAATTTGAAGAAAAAATAAATAAATAAATGAAAAAGAGTATGTGTATGTGCATGTATGTGTATAAATATGTATATATGTTTTATTATTATTATTTCATAGGGCTATTGCTGATTACCATTTAATTAATTTTGATAAATACTGGGAAAGGCATATATAAGCCATGAGCTTCAGCCTATTCGCTTTTTTTTGGTTAGTGAATTCTATGTATTTGTATTTATGTAACTACTTTTGCTTTGTATGCTTAACCAAAAATAAATTAGATGACATGAATGCCAGTGGTTTAGCCTTGCTCTTAGAAGATGCTGGGTTATCCACTGTGTTAGTTTCTAGCTCTCTAGCCTTCATAAAACATGCACCTTTTTGTCATGTGAATCTTTGAAATACATATTTTCACTGCTATGAAATGTGTGCATATTCACAATACTCCCAGCCATTCCCTTGGAAGGAGGAGGGGTCACAATGTTGTGTTCGGGTTTCTTCTGTTTCCCTCTGTGGGTTTTGGGGTGTGTTTAGGTCAGGGTCAGGGTCAGGGTCAGGTCGTATCACACAGACATGTGATGAGGTGTCCGGGGTTTCATGTAACGATGTGTCCAATGATATTAGAGGTGGCTGAGTAATTAAAGGTGTCACTGCAAAGTTACAATAAAGCTTTGCAAGAAGAGGGTGGCTTCGTCGTGACATCCTTAGCAACAGTGCAGGATGCACCTGAAAGGACGAGTGCAGGAAAGTGTAAAGGTTTCAATAAGCAGTAGTGATGAGAGTTATGAAAGTGTGTGTGTGTGTGTGTGTGTGGGTATGTGTGTATGTGTGTGTGTGTGTGTGTGTGTGTGTGTGTGTGTGTGTGTGTGTGTGTGTGTGTGTGTGTGTGTGTGTGTGTGTGTGTGTGTGTGTGTGTGTGTGCATGCGTGTGCATGTGTGCGGATAGTGTATGTGTGAGTGTTAGAGAGAGAGAGAGAGAGAGAGAGAGAGAGAGAGAGAGAGAGAGAGAGGAGAGAGAGAGAGAGAGAGAGAGAGAGAGAGAGAGAGAGAGAGAGAGAGAGAGAGAGAGGGAGAGAACGGGTGAAGGTAGGAGTTGAGCAAAGGAGGTGAGAACTGAAGGAGTCAGGAGGGAAGGGATGGGGCGAAGATGGAGGGGAGGTTTAAAGAGCGGTGGGATGGAATGAAAGGGAAACACAGAGTGAATTAGTGGAGTGTGTGACGGCACCGAGCTCAGCATCAATCACCACTCAGCGTGTTGGAGAGACAGATGGGGGGGGGGGGGATCGAAAAACGTATCAGGTATCGTCACGAAAAATGTAACAACACCGCGCCGAGAAGAGTGTGATCGTCAGAGACGGGCAACAATTCTATTTTTATAGCCTGCGTGTTTTGCCATTGCGATGGATTTGGGATTTAATTTACATTTAAGTATGTTATGGACGACTCAGTAGTCATTTATCTGGCGTAGGAGGTGAACATGATCGGATCAGGTGCCACACTTAAATAGCAATATTGATACTTCATATCAAATATCAAACATAAACCTATTCATCAACATTCATGAGGCATTTAATCAATTAACTTACAAAATAAAGCATTTGCAGTATATACTGTGCTGTTGGATGGTAGCATGGAGGGAACATAAAGAGACAGGATGTGACTAAACATGACATGAACAAAGACATGCACTGCTTAACAAGCTCTCTTGATTCCCTCAATGTGCGTATCATTGCCTGCCAGGCTCAATTAGTGCAGTCTATTTAAATGTGTGCCTCTCCCTTAAAAAAAAGGAAATTAACATAAAAGCCCTTCATGCTCGCTGAATGGTGCACACACCTTGAGGAGGATGAGCTTCTGAAGGGCTTTCAGTCTCCCTAATCTGTCCTTGCTCCTAATTGGTCACTTCAAGGGCGTAGGTTTGGTCTGAGCTTTGGTGGGGACACTACTACAGGGGTGATAGTAAAAACAAACAAAAAAAGGGGGGGGGGGGGGGTTAACCCTACCCCCTAAGCCAAGATATAACAACGTAATTATCTGGCAATTCTGATTACTTTTTTTGGATATAAATGGACATTATTCACACATGACATGCACAAACCCAATACAAGCCTATATCACAGTGGCATCTTTATGTAAAGCACCAGAGCTCTTGGGACCCTGAGCCTGGTAGGCTTGTTCAGAAATTCATCCCTGCTTTTAACTAGTCACTTAGCATACGTATTGCTTGTATAGCATAGGCTACTGAGACTACGGATACTACAGCTCTACCAAGAAAGGTCAGTCGGTGGCAATATAATACTCAAAAGTAACTAGGAATTGATTAGTAGCCTTACCATTGACTAAAGGGCATGAACAAGGAGACATCCATTTTTTATTAAAATCGGACACGTACATTTAGAATTGTATCCATCACATTCGCACGTGGAGTGACTGCTGAATTAATCTGATTGGCCAAAACCCAAGACCAGCCCCTACTACCCTATTACCGATTGGCTAAAGTAGGCCTACAGTGGTAAGGTTTGAGAGGGGCTTAGATGATTAATCGACATGTGACACGTGCCAGTAGCATGCCACTGGCATCGACATGTGACCACGTGACACATGTCGATAACACGTCATTGACATGACACCGCTCACTGGCATCACTGGTGCCTGACCAGTGACCAGCATGACACAGGAAGAGGCAATCAATCATAAGTTTCGGTTTTCCCGAAAGTTTGTTTGCTAGTTCTTCACTGACTGTTTAACAAAAGGTAAGATATATGCAATGTAAATGTAACACAATAGTATGTGAAAAACGACGAGTTGAAAATGCCTGCCGTAACTTTTTAGACTTTAGTTATGTTCGTTAAGTACGGGATTTCTTAATGTTCGTTGATGGGACCGAAGAGACTTGAGTGTAATGTTAGCATAGCAGTTAACGTGGATGTGGATGCTTTTTCCCTCTCAGTGTATTGACACCGTTTCATCGTTTCATGTCAAGCATGTCTGGTAAAGTATTAACAATTACACAATTACAGTTACAATTATATGTAATCGTATGCATGTTTTATGCCACAGAAAGTCATGTTTAACAATTTTATGTGCAGTAACCACATTTGAGTTTTCATCTGCGGAGGAAGTCATTAATGAGGGGGGGAAACCAGAACTGCAAGTTCTGCAAAAATGACATTCTCTGCAGTGAGGACCATCTAAGGGTTCGACACATTAATTTCGCCATCTACTACGAGTGCAGTGGCAGCAGTGAGTGGGCAAAATGTAGCCGTCTTAAATTTACAGATTCACAATTTTATGTAACTCATCATGCAATTGCTTGCATGTACTGTATAAATATATTGCATATGGTTGTACTGCAGGTTTACCATGAAGAAGATATAAATAACATCTATTCTTTACAGTTCGATTCACAATTCCCTGCTTTTGTGCTGCCTTGGACCAGAAAAGGTGCCATTGGCATTGTCCAATATGCCAGAAAATTGTATCCAGATCTGTGAACTTTAAAGCACACCTAAAAATGCATGGTTAGTGCAAATCTACGTTCATTATTCTGTTTATTCACTAATTTTGGACCAATGTTCTCATCCCAGTTTGGCTGTTTTGCTTTTCTTTTTTGTGTTGCAGGGCTTACAGTGTCAGATAAAGAGAAAACTGGTAAGGTACCTTCTATTTTCAATGTAAAATGTGTATTGGTTTCCATATTGCTACTCTATTGCTATGTTTTTGTCTTTTCTGTTCAGACAAATCTACTCCACAGCCTGCAGTTGTTGGGGGTCAAGGTGGTGGTTTGGAGTGTCCTGACTGCTCCAGGAAATGTTCTAATGCGTCTAATCTGAGGCGTCATGAACGTACCCATCACGGCAGAGAATATCCCCCCGTCATATGCGTTGATGCAAAAAACGGCATTTTTGTGACGCCTAAAGATCCAAGTGGACCACGTTTCCCTGTACACATTGTCAAATCTGTTGTTAAGCAGAAATTGGCATGTGAGTTGGCAGTCTGCAGGGATTTCATGAAAATTGCAACGGAGTCAGGAAATCCAGGAACTGAATGTCAGCACCTCCGCAGGACCAACGAGAGTGTGTGTTACTCTGCACCCCCAACCCTGACAGCTGCTTCTCTGCAGTTGATGGTGAACCAGGGACTGTTCTCCACCATAAGGCAGAGGGATTGTGAGCAGCTTCAGAGAAAAGCCCTTTCTGAGGCCGTTGACTGTGTATTTCCCATATTTTGGAAAGGGCAAGATCCACCTGAAAAACTAATGCACTTTTCAGTTTTTACAGGTGAACAGGAAAGTTGGTGTCCCTTTAGTAGGACACGGGTGTCTTTTGACATACAGGATGGCCATTGGTATTGTCCATGTCGCAACCAAAGCAAGAACTGTGTTCACCGTTCTGTGTGCATGTGGTGGTTGTTTCAAGAGCGCCCCCAACTGTTAAAAGACACAGACCAGACCTCACATGAAGAGGAGGACCTTGACGAAGACCCAGACTCTGAGAAGTGTGGCCGTTGCTGCAACTTGGGTGCAAGACAACATGACTGCTTTCCATGGTCATGTGGATTTCCCCCCCATGGTGAACATGGACAAGGATCAGCGGCAAGAGGCTTTGGACCAGCTGTTCACCTCAGATGACCAGGACTGCCGCCTCTTCACATTTGAACTAAGAGAGGACTATGAATATTTCATAGACAATTTTGACACTCAACATAAACTTGGTTACGCTCTGAAATTGCTTGAGAGGCCGGCGTGCACAGACGCACCAACACCCCTCCCCTTGGGTGTGGACACCAGCCCCCCACACCAGCCCCTCTCACACTAACCTCTCACACTAAAAGTGACCTCAACCTCAAGTACCACCCCTGTTCTTTGTGTTAAAAGCATTGCTTGTTTATAAAGCGTAATTGACTACACACAACTTGTCTCTCTTTATTATCCCCTACAAACCTCTACGCACTACCACTTATTATGTTGAAAGCCATTGTTACCTCCGCCAAGGAGGTTATGTTTTCACCAGGGTTTGGTTGGATGTCAGGTTGCAGTCAATTTATTCTACATTGTATTCTACAATGTTTCTTTTTTTTTTTACCTTGTGTGGATAACGTGATGTGATGTGATGTGATGTGTGTCAGGTTAATGATGCTCTAAGGGCAGAATTTGGTCCATCCATAGAATAAGAACAATGTTTGCAATGATGTAGTCTAGTTAGCTGTAGTGAACAATGTTTGCAATGATGTAGTCTAGTTAGCTGTAGTGGGTATGCTTTGATGTAGCTTGTTAGCTGAAGTTGGTATACTGTAATCTACCCCAAATGTTAATATTTTAAGTGGGTAGGCATCTCTGAATTTTTTGTACCAAGTATACACTGACTTTTACCTGCTCTCTCCATTTTCCACTGTGCCTGTACTTGCCTAGGACCAAGGATGCAGAGGACAAGAAGGGTGTGTAGTATGTAGTATGTGTAGTTTATGGTTTAGGTGCAAATGAAGGGACCCTCCAACATCTCCAACACCTCCTGTCACACCTCTAGCCAAATGTGCTAAATTTAGAACTAGCCTACCAAAGAAGAATAGGCTACTATATTTCAGAACGATGTTTTATATTTCAGAACGATGTTTGCAGAGCAATTAAACTTGCAATATGTCATGGGCACTAATGTAAACATGCCAACCCACGTCATAGCACTTGAACTCGTGTTTGGTTTGTTTCGATGTTTCCCGTGTGTGACATGTCATTACATGTCATTGGAACATGCCACATGTCGATTAATCCATTGACATGTCTTGTGAGCAGCTTCAGAGAAAAGCCCTTTCTGAGGCCGTTGACTGTGTATTTCCCATATTTTGGAAAGGGCAAGATCCACCTGAAAAACTAATGCACTTTTCAGTTTTTACAGGTGAACAGGAAAGTTGGTGTCCCTTTAGTAGGACACGGGTGTCTTTTGACATACAGGATGGCCATTGGTATTGTCCATGTCGCAACCAAGGCAAGAACTGTGTTCACCGTTCTGTGTGCATGTGGTGGTTGTTTCAAGAGCGCCCCCAACTGTTAAAAGACACAGACCAGACCTCACATGAAGAGGAGGACCTTGACGAAGACCCAGACTCTGAGAAGTGTGGCCGTTGCTGCAACTTGGGTGCAAGACAACCAGGGCTTGAAAACGAAATTATTTTTCAATCGTTCCGCTCCGAACGGAACCGGTATATTTAACGTTTTCGTTCTTGCGTTCCGCCACCAACATATCGTTCCTGAATCGGTTCGGAACGTAAAATAACGTTCGTTCTTAACATTCCGGCAGTGTTATTGGGCCTAGTCTATTTTTGTGGTCGATACCTTACAATAGACCTAGTTATTGGTATATAACCAGGGTGGTGGTGGGAATTTGTGACAGCTGAGCTTAGCGGGCGGCGAAGTGAACGCAGCAACCGGAATTTTTTTTTTTTTCATGAAATAGGCTATGCTTTTGTGAAATTTTATAGGCTATATAGAGAACGGAAAAAAAACGTTATTAACCGGTTTTGGGGATTTCAGAATAACGTTTCTGTTCCGGAACAGTTGAAGACCATTTGGTTTTCATTTCCGTTTCCGTTCCTCGTAAAATTCCGTTCGTTTTTGGTTTTCGTTTTCGTTCCTTGAACCGGTTCGGAGCCCTGAAGACAACATGACTGTTCCATGGTCATGTGGATTTCCCCCCCATGGTGAACATGGACAAGGATCAGCGGCAAGAGGCTTTGGACCAGCTGTTCACCTCAGATGACCAGGACTGCCGCCTCTTCACATTTGAACTAAGAGAGGACTACGAATATTTCATAGACAATTTTGACACTCAACATAAACTTGGTTACGCTCTGAAATTTCTTGAGAGGCCGGCGTGCACAGACGTGCACACACGTCATAGCACTTGAACTCGTGTTTGGTTTGTTTCGATGTTTCCCGTGTGTGACATGTCATTACATGCCACTGGAACATGCCACATGTCGATTGATCCAGTGACATGTCTTGTGACATGTCATTGGCACGTGTCACATGTCGATTAATCATCTAAGCCCTACTGTAAGGTTTAGTGAACGCGCCTCTAAGGTATTGGGAATCGTCAGTATACAGGCAGTGTTGAGGGGGAGTAGCCTATATAGTTTGATACAGGGAGCTAAGCCAATAAAAAAACAGACCTGACCAGACCAGACCCTCAAGACGTATTTTTGGAGGCGGTACCTAGATTACGGACGTCGAAATTTATTTAACCCTTTGTGTAACGCGCAGGCGCTTTTTTCCATTTGCCTCAATATTGGTGGGGACATTTCAGTCGTTATTGAATATTGGTGGGGACATGTCCTTCGGTCCCCACGCAAAATCTACGCCCTTGGGTCACTTCTTAATTCTGAATGTCCTGACGTGTGTTGGCACCCTATATTCTCAGTGTCATCCTGCAGCCCTCCCTTCTTCGCTGTACCTTTCCTCGGCTCTCCGCTCGTCCATCGTGTAACTCTCTCTCTCTCTCTCTCCTCCACAGTCCACATTTCATAATGCATGGTAAAACAACACAAAGATGTCATCGGCGATGGTGACATTTGCATGTGTTCGCCGGTGGGTGGTGTGAGTGCAAAATTACTAATGTTATTCTCAATTGTCACATCTACCCTTCCTGTGTGTGTGTGTGTGTGTGTGTGTGTGTGTGTGTGTGTGTGTGTGTGTGTGTGTGTGTGTGTGTGTGTGTGTGTGTGTGTGTGTGTGTGGGATGTGTGTGTGTGTGTGTGTGTATGTGTATGTTTATGTGTATGTGTGTGCACTGTGCAGGAATGGGTGTATGTGTGAGTGTATGCCATCCTACACAAGCAATCTGTCTTCTTAAATATATGTGTGTATCGGCTGTGTGTATTTGTTTGCGTGCAGGCTGGTGTGTGTGTGTGTGTGTGTGTGTGTGTGCGTGTGCGTGTGCGTGTACTAACATGGGCATCGTGGTCGTATGACGTAAATAGAAACGTTAGGCCCCTGGTGGCCGTGCACAGAGCCCACAAGTCTGCCAATGCTCCCGTCCGCACGTGTGTACACGTGTGCCTGCCTCTTACACGCCTAAAGCCGCCCAACTGTTCCTCACCAAACAAGATTCCAGTTTATGACTCAAACGCGTCGCACTTCTGCAGTCGCTCTGTTTGAGTCCTGCCCTTTTTTTTTCTTACACTAAAAAGACCATTGCATGGCGTCTTCTTCTTCTGTGTTGTTCTCTGTAGTCTATGTATATATGTATATGTATATATATATATATATATCATATTTGTGCATGGTATTAGTCACTCGAAGCAACCTTCTGTATGTGTCACTCAAAAGTAATTGTACTTGGGCTGCACATGAGATCAAAAGACGTTCTCCCTTTTTCCCTTTGATTTTCTTTTCATTTGATCTCAAAGAGTGACCTTTTTTATTTGTTTTATTCCAGCTGTGCAAATAAAGCATAAGACGCAACCAACCAATAAATGAATTTTTTTTTTTTTTTAAGATAATACACATGAACACAGACACACACACAGAAATGACCGCAACCAAGGCTCAGTGGGAGGAGGATGAAAGGACCTCCAAGCAAGTGAGGAAAAGCTGGAGCTGAGCACACAGCCCAACAACCTCTGAAACAGGACAGATAGATAGATAGCATCAATGATCCGGCTTATCTGCAGCCATTACCGTAAAAGGTCATGAAATGTAGAGGAAATAAAGCAATACGCGAAGGCACACATGGTAGTAGACTGCCGAGCGTATGTGAAGAAATGTGAAGAGAATTACAGTTCATTAGATGGTGTGAAGCCCTGGCCAAGTTTGGTGTGAATGCCAATGTTATGTTTACACGTAATATCTGTGTGTGTGTGTGTGTGTGTGTGTGTATGTGTGTGTGTGTGTGTAGGTGTGTGTGTGTGTGCGTGTGTGTGTGTGTGTGTGTGTGTGTAGGAGAGGGAAATATGAGCTATGTGTGATTTGAGGGCTGGTGGGGGGGGGGGAACATGTGACATACTGACGCACTTGATCAGCCATACAGATCCTTCTCCTCCCCTCCTTCTCATCTCTCTCTACTTCTTGTTTTCACACCCTCCCCCTCTCTCTCTCTCTCTCTCTCTCTCTTTCTCCCTCTCTCGCTCTCTCTCTCTCTCTCTCTCTCTCTCTCTGTCTCTCTGTCTCTCTTTCAAGCTCTCTCATTCCCTCCCTGATGTGTACACACAAAGACAGTGAGTGAGTGCTTAATATTCATCTTTTCAGCGTGCATCCAAAAGCAGACCCCATGTCCCGCCCCCTTACACCTCCTCTGACTCCTCTCTGTAACTCTTGCCATGTCTGGATCGTGAGTGACGGGGAATGCGTCCAGTCAAAGTCAGACAATGCACTTTTTCCAATTTGAGCATGTCAGCGAGTCTCCCAGCCAATGGTAACGAAATGCGTCAGAAGAGTTGCGATGTGTTTCACCCTAATATAGGCATATGGCAAGCTATTGATTCTGCTGAGATTGTGTATAGTGTGTGAGTGTGTGAGATTGTGTATAGTGTTTGAGTGTGTATAGATTTTGTGTGTGTGTGTGTGTGTGTGTGTGTGTGTGTACCTGAAGGTAGAGAGAGAGAGAGCGAGAGAGAGAGAGAGAGGGAGAGAGAGAGAGAGAGAGGGGAGGGGGGAGAGGAAGCGAGAGAGAGAGGGAGGGGGAGAGGAAGCGAGAGAGAGAGGGAGGGGGAGAGGAAGCGAGAGAGAGAGAGAGGGAGGGGGAGAGGAAGCGAGAAAGAGAGAGGGAGGGGGAGAGGGGTACGAGAAGACTGTTGAGGTAGTAACCTGAAGGAGTTGTTGAGAGAATGCAAAGAGAATGTGTGTGTGTGTGTGTGTGTGTGTGTGTGTGTGTGTGTGTGTGTGTGTCTACCTCCCACTCTCCCACAGCAGACTCCTACAGTACCGCTACACATCGACGCCCTTGGCCCCTTGGCCCCACGGAAAACATACTCTCTCTTATAAAGTCCAACTGCTCTCTTCTTATTTAAGAAACTACTACAGAGAGGGGGGGGGGGGTGAAGCTTCAGGAAGCTCAACACACAAACAAGGAGAGAAGAAAAAAGGGAGCGGAAGGAGAGAAGACCGTGGACGTCATCACGCCTACAGTGTTTCTTGTTTGCCTGGTGCATAATGCGAATAGACTGGAGAGGTACTTGAGCAGACGAAGAAGAGGAGATCCTGGGTGGGATTGATTGAAACTATGGCGTGTGTGTGTGTGTGTGTGTGTGTGTGTGTGTGTGTGTGTGTGTGTGTGTGTGAGTGTGTGGTTCCTCAATGTCCTCTCTTTGTCCTGGCCTCAGTCTCTGCCATTGATCTGTTGATATTTTTGGGCCAATTTGTCGATTTTTTTAATGTTACAGGCTGTTCCACTCAACACGTTCACAAGCATCTGTTGGTCTGTCTGTCTGTCTGTCTGTCTGTCTGTCTGTATGTATGTATGTATGTATAGATGTAAATATTTATATGTATATATATATATATATATATATATATAAATATAAGAAGACACAAACAATATACTGTATATATATATATATATATATATATATATATATATATATATATATATATATATATATATATATATATATATATATATATATATATATATATATGAATCTCTATCTATCTATCTATGCCTTCTTATCAGTCTGGCGCTCTTTCTATTTGGCAAGTATCAGTCTCAGATTGCTGTTTGTGTTTATTTGATCAATCAATGTTGATATTTGTATCTTTTAGTTATTAAGTTCGTCAGCTCTTGATGTTCCATAATTGGGTTGAGTGCCAAACTCACTGACGCATTTCCCAGTGGTGGTCTTTGCCAAGATTGCCAGACTGGGCTGCCATTCATTGATCAAACCACAGCCTAACTGTACTGTCGCTGACATCAGTCTCCAATGACTCATTCTTTCAACCAACTGCTTGTTTTAATCGCGCCAAATCTGTTGGGATCTGATGCGCCCATCTTCTGCCAATACATATCTCAGTTGGTTAGATTTTGTATTGTAGTTGTTGGAGAAATTGACGGAGAAATACATTTCATATTTTGAAACTTTTCTTTTGGGAATCCTGCTCACCTGTCAAACAGCAGGACCTCATCGTATTATTATAAATGTGTACTTTAAATCCTCATTGCCATTCCTTTAAAAATATAAAGCATCACTCACAAAAAAGTCAGAGAAAGTTATTCAGAAACTATTTTTTATCAAGACCCAAAAAATACATGTCATACAATTGAACATTTTCGTACATCACATACAAAAAAAACGACTAAATCCAAGCCTTGGACGGCCCGATGAAAAGACTTTCTCCTCAGTGGCTGCCATCAAGACGTGATATTTACAGGAACGGTATGGATGACCTGTGAGCGTATGGTTTTATTACCTTCCAACAGCAGGTTGCTGCAAGTTCAGGCAAACACAACCGCTTCCTGTACGTGTCGCTCTTCCTTCCTGAACTCTGACCTCCGACCTGAGTCCTGCAGTTCTGTTATTGCTGCCGTGTCTGCTCTGCTGTCTTTGACTATTTGTATTTCTCCTCTCTGTTCTGGCCCTTTGACCAGCCCTCGTTCTCTCTCGCTCTTTCTGTCTGCACTTTCTCGCTCCCATTGTCTCTCGCTGTCACTCTCACTGTCACTCACCCCTCTATCTTTCTCTCTCTCTCTGTCTCTTCAGGTTTGCCTCCCCCTCCAGCTCTCCTTTCTGTTGTTTCTCTATTTGCCCTGTACTGGTTTTGTCTCCTACCTTTCCTCATTCCATCCACAGAATGTCTGCCCACTCACTGTGGATATCCTTGGACTCCTCTTCCTTCTCTATGTGCCATTAGCTCAGCCTGACATCCTACTCTCCTCTCCGCGTGATCGCCTTGTCTCTCCTGTCCGTGTGCTAGCCCTTCCAGTTTGCCTGGATAGTGAAGTGAAGTGATCAGCAGATTATATATATGCTGTGAATAATAAAAAATAAACATTAGTAAAACACTCTAAAAGCTATACATTATAAAGACCTATTTGCAAGACACTCCTCCTCTTGTGCTTATGGCAACCCGTTAAGATTAGATTCGGCACTAATCACAACAGTATTACGTTGTGTGCTTATAGATAAGTTGTCAAATGACAACAGTGGATGTCATGTCATGACATCATGTCATCAAACATCAGTGGTTTCGATGAAGCCCTCCCGCATACGGGTGAGGCGTTAAGAGACCCGCTACACTACTATGTAGTGCAGAGTCGTATAGATACAGAGGCCATGGCTGAAGCATAGCTCAGCAGACCTGTTAAACGTTGAGCCCTGTGAATAGCAGATACATCAATCATCACAACCGCCCCCCCCCCTATCTCCCTGGCACAAGCGCGTCTGGTAATACAGACACAGTAGCTTGGCGACGCGGGCAAAGAGGGGGTTGTGGACGCTTCTACCGAGGGATTCCCCACAGCCTTTAAAACGAGGCTGGGGGGGGGAAGGGAGGGGGGGGGTGAAAATGGGGCAGGATTAAGTATCTATTATTCAGCCGAACAGCAGGGTGAAGAGTGAGAGGGCCAAGAGGCAGAGGAGAGAGGAGGAGGAGGATGAGGGTAATGAGGAGGCCGGCGTCAGGTCCATGTCGGGCGGGCACTCCAGCTCGAAGCAGCGCAGGGTGACGTCGGAGTCCTCGTTGCCGTAGTTGGCCCAGTACTCCTCGGCGTCCAGCTTGGGCAGCGCCAGCTCGTCCTCGCCCAGCTCGTACTTCACCACCGACGTGGACGTGGACGGACCCTTCCCGTACAGGCCGGCCTTCACCGTCTCGGAGGACTTCTCGTAGACGCCCTTGCTGGAGGACTGGGGCTTGTTCTTGGAGAACCACCAGCGGGTCTTGGTGCTGAAGGTGGTGGTGGTGGAGCCGCCGATGGAGCCGGGGTCGGGCAGGGGGCACAGGGCGTAGTCCATCTCCCGGAGGAAGCGGAGGTCCTGGCCGCGGCGGTTGGAGGGGGAGGCGCAGATGACCTCGGAGGAGGAGACGCGGGCCTCGCGGAACCACTCCCACACGGGGCGGGACTCGCAGCCGCAGGACCAGGGGTTGGCGTTGAGGCGGAGGAACTCGATGCCCTGGGCGTCCCGCAGGGCCTGGCTGGGCAGCTCGGCCAGGGAGTTGTTGAACAGGAAGAGCATGGTGAGGCGGCCCAGGTCGCGGAAGGCCCGGCGGTTTACTTGCCTGACGCGGTTGTCGTGGAGAAGCAGGCGGTCGAGGTTGACCAGGCCGTGAAACACGTTCTCGGACAGCGTGCGGATGCGGTTGCCATGCAGGAAGAGCTGGCTGAGGTTGATGAGGTCAGAGAAGATGTCGTCCTGCAGGAAGTGAAGATGGTTCTCCTGGGGGGGGGGAGGGGTAACAAAAAAAATTCATAAGGAAATTCATATTGAAGCAATGTGACACTATAAGCCTGTCAACAAAATGTATACGCTTGTGGTTATGCATGCATATGTGTGCCAGTGTGTGTCTGTGTGTGTTTTTTCTGTGCATGTGCTCAGGGGGTCTTGACTGGTTGCCCCTACCTGCAGGTAAAGGAACTGCAGGCTGTAGAGTTTGTGGAAGATGTTGTGGGGCAGGGCCTTGAGGCGGCAGCGGTGCATGTGGAGGCTCTGGAGTTTCTCCAGGCCCCGGAAGGCTCCTCCCTCCAGCCGATGGAGGCTAGGGTTGTCTCCCAGGTCCAACTCCTCCAAGTCCCTCATCTCGCTGAAGGCTCCTCCCTCGATCCACGTGAGGTTGTTGGCAAACAGCCACAGGACCTGGCAGTACAAGGGAGGGAAGACATGTTACAGTAATGTAGTGGCTCTGACAGTGACAGGGGAGGGGGGAGGGAGGGAGAGGGGGGGGGGGGGGGGGGGGTGAATTGTGAATGATCACAAATACAATGTTTCCTCACCTGAGTCCCGAAGCCAAAAGAGCCCACTCTAAGCTCAGTAATCCGGTTGTTCTGGAGAAACACGCGCTGCGACTCATAGGGCACTCCCACTGGGACGGCGGTGAAGTTTTGCGCCTGGCAGCTCACGGTCATCGGCGTCGGGTAGCACACGCAGTTATGCGGGCATGCCGACACCGGACTGGGCTTGCCGAGGACCAGCCACACCACCAGCCAGAGAGAGAGACCGCCTGATGGGGGAGGAGAGGAGAGGAGAAACGGACAGCAGTCAGAATCGGAACCGAGAGGTTCTGTTGTTGTGCGTAAAGGCGCGCTATCTATTATCCATGGCTGAATTGTAATGCAGGAACATGTGAAATAAAATACATAGTTTCTCGTGTATTATTTTATATTGATGACGTACTGTCATCATTCAAGGAAGAATATCATTGTATTTTAAAAAAGCAAGAGTGCGTCCGCCGCAGACCCAGACACATGCGCAATAGGTGCGCATGAGAGCCATTACGCACTGCATTTATTAGGATGGTAAAGTAGCTGTTGATACATCACGGCTCGATTGCACGTTAAAGCATTAAAAAAAAGGCAAAGTAATGCATTAACGTGAAGGGAAAAATATTTCCATCACTTCACTTGACGTCTTTTTGCATGTTGCCGCATGCTGTTCTGGTCAAATACAACCAAGCAAGTATCACTTAGGAAGCGATCTCTCGATGTATGCATCAATACACTAACAAATTAAACTTACAAACTTCAAACCAAACTAAGTAAAGCTCAACAACACATGATAGTCTACATGTAATAATACAAAAGAAAAGAAAACTTCACTTACTTTTGCAGTTGCGCACCATGGAGCATCGTCGGCTCCGAGAAGTCGTGGATGTTTCCATCCTGAAACCAAAAGCCCAAAGCGAGTTAGCCTGAAAGGCACAAAGACAATTCCTGCTATCTGCGCTGATGCTCTGGTTCCCGAGGTCGGAGCGACTGAGAGAGGCTGAGAAGAGTACCGCTCGGTGGGCCGCAGGTCTCCTATTTATACCGGGAGCCGCCTGGCGCACCGCCTCGCCTCCCACGGCAGTGGGCTCCACGGAATCTCCTACGTCACTCTGATCCGGGTCAAGAAGGAGAGAGAGGGTGGCGCAAGAAAAAAAAAAAAAACGGAAAAGGGAGGAGCGATATCCTCATGGGGAAGGGGGGTGGAGAGAGAGAGAGGGAGGGAGGGATGGAGAGGGAGGGCTGGGAGGGAGGGAGAGAGAGAGAGAGAGAGAGAGAGAGAGAGAGAAGATTCTGGAGAAGCTGCAAAAAGAAAAAGAGGAGGGGTGAGCAGGGTTTTTTTTCAGTTTGGTGAGTGGTGGTGGTGCTGATGATGATGATGATGTTGAGCCGCCGAGGGGCGGGTGAGGAAGAAGGAGCGGCAAGATGCCCAGTGATGATGAGGCTGTGGAGGAGAGGAATACAAAGAGGGGGACGCGCAAGCGCGCACACGCGCGTCCGCGCAATAGTTCTGCTGGCTTGCCTTCATAGTAGCCGTTATGGTCTGCTTCCGGCACTGTGGCACAAGGACTACAGCATGCTGGTCTGTGAGCAGGAGAGGGGGGGGGGGGGGTATTATATGATCAAAACGAGGAGTAGGAAATCCCCCAGCTTTAAGAATCAGAGGAAGAAAATAATAGGCCAAAAAACAATGCATATAGCAGTGACAGGGTTTCCTGTGGAGGATTGCTAATTGCAATTGTCATCATTTGGTCATATGTGCACAACTAGTTGATGATGCACTCTGTGATAATGGAGTAAACACAGTTTGTCATGCATTCCCACACAGGTCGGTGGGTGGGTGTATGTCACCCACCGACATGTGTGAGGTGTACCGGTGTAGGTGGGGTTCTCCTCAGTTATGTGTAAGTAATGTAAATCAAGCTCTGAGACAATAGTGCAATAACGTTGGCCAAATAGAAGTATATTTGTTATAAATTGGTTTTATTTCAAGGGTTTGACTGTGTCATAATCAGGGGAGCCATGGTGACTGAGGGGCACAATTTATGGCCTGGGGTGGTGGGGCCCAATGTGATATCTTTTCATGGGGCCCAAAATCCCAGACCCCTGGTCTAATATTACCATGGTAATTGTAAAATATTAATACAATCAGGCTTCCTGTCTGTGTTTTCTGCCCATTTCTTAAGATGTTAATGTTTGTAATGTTAATGTTTGTACTTCACAATACTTATTTTTATTGATTTGTGCTGCTAACACGTCAATGAAACATATCAAAGGTATTACACATTCATACCGTCACCAACAAACTTCTATTGGTATTCATCTTAGACTTTAATTGGCCAGTTGTTAGATGTACCATCATACATCATTTTCCAAGTTTTATAATTCTGATAATATTTTTGCCTTTCAGCACTATTGAAGAAAAACAAATGATGACACATGGTACATAACCAACAGTCAAACAAGACAATATGCCATTTAAGATACAAAGAGCGCAATTGAAAATCTTTCCAAACCATTATTTTTGTCCTATAATAATCCAACATTGCACACACTATATTTTCAATGTTGTTTTTCAGGGCAACCCTCACGACTTTAGATATGTTTCGATGATGAAAGATGATGTTGTGTATGAAATGTATCACAACACAAGCCTTGGCTCTGATCACGACGATGGAACGGACGGTTACCATGGGGCGTTAGTTACAGTGTGTGTGTGTGTGTGTGTGTAGGTGTGTAGGTGTTTGCGTGCATGTGTTTGTGTGTGTGTAGGTGTGTGTGTAGGTGTGTGTAGGTGTGTGTGTGTGTGTGCATTGAGAAAGTGCTGGTCAAATGCCTCCATGTGCCAGATGGGCTATAAGGAAGAAAAAAAGATTAAAAAAAGATAGAGAAATGAACCACACGCTGGCCATTGAATATATAAATATAAATAAGCAGATTACAGAGACATGAATGAGGGATTCACTGACTCTGGCTTAAGCTGGACACCGAGCCTGGACACCGAGCGGGCCCTCGTGGCTCCAGGGTGGCTGTTCTTTTGGGTATTGTGGTAAACATGTGAGTAATGCAAGGGGGGGATGTGATACGCTGCGTGTGTGTGTGTGTGTGTGTGTGTGTGTGTGCTCACAGACTGCGATGCTGAAACGGCCAGACGGAATACACAGGCCTCACCTTCACACACACCCACACCAACCAGCTGTATTCATGGGTGTGTGTGTGTGTGTGAATAATTGTGATTGTGTGTGTTTGTGTTAATGAGTTTACGTGTGTGTGTGTGTGTGTGTGTGAATGATTGTGATTGTGTGTGGTTGTGTTAATGTGTTTGCATGTGTGTGTGTGTGTGAGTGCATGGGGGGTGAAAAGGGTCACGGGGGACTAGACACACGTCTTACGTTAGTGTGATTACTGACTAAAAGTCCCATGTGCGTGTGTACGTACGTCTGCGTGCGCATTCTGCATCATGCACATGCACACGCGCGTGCACACATGTATCATTATTGTTGTTTTATCTGTTTTCATCGTTTATGTAGCCTTAAATGGACTAGATAGACCTTTCCAGGTAATCAATCAATGAAACTAGGATATAATAGTAGGCCTATTCATAATTATAGGCTAATAATAGTCTATTATTAATCATTTTTTGTTTTAGCTGTATTGTCATTCATGTTGTTTTATTTTTATTTTTTGTTTTTTGTATCCATTCAGGCTCCTCGGTGTTATAGGAACATGAATGACAGCTAGCTAAAACAAAAAACAATGAATAATAGACTAATATTATTAGCCTATAATTATGAATAGGCCTATTATTATCCTAGTTTCATTGATTGGTTACCTGGAAAGGTCTATCTAGTCCATTTAAGGCTACATAAATGACGAAAACAGATAAAACAACAATAATGATACACATGCGCACGCGCGTGTGCATGTGCATGACGCAGAATGCGCACACAGACGTACGTACACACATGTGGGACTTTTAGTCAGTAATCACACGAGCGAACGTACGTGTGTCTAGTCCCCCGTGACCCTTTTCACCCCCCATAGTGTGTGTGTGTGTGTGTGCCTGTGTGCGTGTGTGTGTGCGTGTGTGTGTGTGTGTGTGTGTGTGTGTGTGTGTGTGTGTGTGTGTGTGCATGTGTGTGTGTGTGACTGTGTGTGTGTTTGTGAGTGTGTGTGTGTATGTGTGTGTGTGTGTGTGTGTGTGTGTGTGCGTGTGTATGTGTGTGTGTGTGTGTGTGTGTGTGTGTGTGTGTGTGTGTGTGTGTGTGTGTGTGTGTGTGTGTGACTGTGCAGGAGGGGCGCAGGGAGATGGGATGGAAGGGAGAAGTGAATGCATTGTAGTGATGGGGAAAAGCTGTATTCAAAAAAAAGTAAACACAGGCGGAACGAACTGGCCTATTAGAAACGGGTTGCGCACAAGAGCCGCAAACCAACACATGAACGACGGATATCATTTCCTTAAATGACGTTTTGGCGCAGTGCTGGAGGTTACAGCGCGGCGCAGGTGAGCGCTCTTAATTGGAAACGTCCAACGACCCACTTCAATTCCAATTAAGACACACACGCTTTGAACATATTTGGGTGGGCCACTACAAATGATCATAAAAACAAAAAGGTGGTTTGGACATTGTGCAAATTTCAATAAAAAGCATGCAACGAAAACACACACTAACTACCTAACTACCGTAACTACCAGCCTGTTATTTTTAGTAGGGGGAGCTTTTTTGACATATTTCGCCTGGCATTACCTATTTTTACCAAAGAAAAAGTTTGGGAACCAAGTGGACGCATGCATCATGGCTGTGACAGTGTGTGTAGGCACAGACCTGTGAAGGAACCCCTTTGAGGCACAAACGGGATGAGTGTGTGTGTGTGTGTGTGTGTGTATGTGCACACGTGTGTGTGTGTGTGTGTGTGTGTGTGTGTGCACACGTGTGTGTGTGTCTACCATGCCTTTCCTTCTCCGCTGTTGAAACCCTCATCCACACATTCGTCACCCCCAATTACTCAACAAATTACAGCACATCCTGAACTCCCCTGCCTCATTAGCTCACCCATTCCTGCATCCGAGACCACATCGCCCCAGTCCTCCAAAATCCTCCACTGGCTCCCCATCAAGCAACGCATGCATTTCAAAAATTCTCCTCACCACCTACAAAGCACTTTGCTCCCTGGCTCCCTCCTACCTCACTGATCTTCTCCACCATTACGCCCCCATCCACCGACGCCGAGCTCCTCTCCGCCCGCGCCGGAAACCGAGCGTCAAAACCCGGGGGGGGGGGGGGGGGGGGACAGGGCCTTCTCCATCGTCGCTGGCGCCCCTCCCTCTGGATCTCCCTCCTCAAACGCACATCCGTAACTCCACCTCTCTCCTCTCTCAAAAACCTCCGCCAACGGCTACCCTGCCTGCCCACGGCTGGTTTCTCTGGAAGCTAAGCATCAGGGCTGGCCCCGGACCATCCTTGGCTGGGGAGACCAGACGGTGCTGGTAGAGGTGTCTGAGGGCCAGTAGGGGAGACGGAGACTCCTGTCCCGTCGAAGAGCACCGTCTTCCGGGTGAGACGTTAAAACCGAAGTCCTGACGCCCTGTGGTCACTGAAGATCCCGTGGCCCTCGTTGCAAGAATTCCCAACCTGGCTCTGGTTCCAACATGGCCACCAAATCATCCCCTGGTCTCTAACTGGACCGCATCATTCCTCACCTCTCCACTGTGATGTGTGTGGTAGGCGCCAGTCTGGCACCTACTGGCTGCAGTGCATCACCCAGGTAGGTGCTACACACTGGTAGTGGATGAGGTGTGATACCCCCCCCCCACACACACACACACACACACACACACACTCACTTCTATGTACTGTGTGCTACAGGTGTCTTGAAAAGCGGTATATAAATGCAATTAATTATTATTAACTGCTCTTCACTCTCTTCCTGGCCCTTCATTTGTATACTTTAAATTTCAATGTAGCCTTTTATTGATATTTAGTGTAGTTTTCATGCCTATTTTGTCTTGTTGTAACGTATCTTTATACCTAGAAAAGCATATTTTTTTACATATAAATAAAATGCATTATAAGTATGTATGTATGTGTGTGTATGTATGTATGTATGTATGTATGTATGTATGTATGTATGTATGTATGTATGTATGTATGTATGTACATTATTATTTAATTGCATGTACCATTGAAAGAATAATACCATTGTATGATATTATACACACACACACACACACACATTCATATCTTTGTGTTTTCGTCCCATAACCACTTCAACAAGTATCTTTTTTCAATCTAACGCTGTTTCTTTTTCTCTCTCTCTCTCTCTCGCTCTCTCTCTCTCTCTCGCTCTCTCTCTCTCTCGCTCTCTCTCTGTCTGTCTCTCTCTCTCTCTCTGTCTGTCTCGCTCTGTCTCTCTCTCGCACTCCCTCCCATCACACCAGTATCTCTCTCCCCATCTCCCTCCCTTCTATTCATTCCCGTCTCTGACGTCAATGCTTCCGCTTTGCTTTATATTGCCGTTTCTTGTTCTCGCGTACTCCACCTCTGGTAAACACATTTATTTATTTATTTATTTAAGTGCTATTATCTTTGCTCGATACATTGTGCTGTCAACCAGTGAATTGTACAATAGAAAAACAATCTTTCTTTCTTTCTTTCTTTCTTTTCACTCAAATGACAAGGCATTATTTAGATCTTCTCACTGAATGAAGCACCGGCTATTGTTGCTTGGGACTGCTCTGTGTATTGTCTATACAGGCAATGGTGTCTATGTGACCAAGCCACCAAGGTCCACCGAGTTACGCAACACACAGTCTCACAAAGCAGACGAGTTTGTCTGTGTAGTTTTTAAATGTCCTCACTTATTGTTTCTTTAACCTCACTAGCCTTGATTGTGGACCACATGTGTTGAATTGTTCCCCCCCTGTGTACTTCAGCCCTCTGATCTGATCTTAGTTTTTAAATACCTTTTTTAATTAACTTTTGATGAGACTGCCAGGCTGGTTGCTTTTGTTCATCCTTCTGTCTTGTAGAATTTAATTGTCTGTCTCTCTGAGTCTTTTGGTCCAGAGCCTGATCCATACAGACTTCAGATTCATATCTATAGTCCGATGGCAGATGAGTTCACATCCAGGTGATCACTCTCTCGCTTCGTATTTGCTTCAACCCATTGTGTTGCCGGAGGCAGGGATCTGTAAGTGCGTAATTGGCAAACACAAACTCGCCCAGCACTAGTAGACTGTCAAAAGGTTTTAAAGCAACACAGTGTAGACTGGCCACTCTAGAAATACACGTATTAAAATCATCTTGTGAAAGCTTCGTCTACTCGGAAACTCGCAAAATAGTTTTCTTCGATAGGATCCGGTAGAATATCTCCGGAACGAAACCGGAAAAAAACGCCCCTTGCAGTTTGTGGTTTCCGGCCCGGGCTCTGTGCCGTCAATTCCCATAAGATCTGTTGTAACGTATTAGGACTGCTGGAGCCGAGATTACACACAATGAGTCGCCACCTTATTCTCCACACACACACACACACACACACACACACACAAACTATTCTCCAGTCAAACTCAATTAGACGTACAATCATTTAAATGCAACATCCATATCCCAAGATCCAAACAGTCTTGTTTATTACACATAGGCTCGAATTAAGGTATTGATTACAGTCCATTCTCCAACCTGGTTTGTGATTCAGTGCCTCCCTGTTGGTCACTGCCACTTCATCCTTTGGTGTGTGTGTGTGTGTGTGTGTGTGTGTGTGTGTGTGTGTGTGTGTGTGTGTGTGTGTGTGTGTGTGTGTGTGTGTGTGTGTGTGTGTGTGTGTGGGTGTGCGTGCATGCGTGTGTGTGTGTAAACGTATCACAATCGATGTGTGTTTCCAACACACTCATCGCTTCTTCACTACGGGATCCTACTCTTTGTTTTCTCATTTCTGTCCTAATGGAGCTGCAATGCATCCTGGTCCCTCGGGAAACTGAGCTCTCGCTATCTATCTGTCCATCTGTCCGTTAATATATTGAACTACACATAGCCTCTGTGTGTGTGTGTGTGTGTGTGTGTGTGTGTGTGTGTGTGTGTGTGTGTGTGTGTGTGTGTGTGTGTGTGTGTGTGTGTGTGTGTGTGTGTGTGTGTGTGTGTGTGTGTATGTGTGTGTGTGTGTGTGTGTGTGTGCGTGTGTGTGTGCATCTGTGTGCGTGTGAAAGAAAGAAAGCCACAGAAGCAGTGGGTTACAGGAGAGAAAGGGACTGCAAGGTAAAGTACAGGGTAGGACGATACAAACCCGGCTCGTAATTATTGCTTACTTTTGAGAGCCTCTGGCCATTTTAGTACTGCCTTTTCAGAGCTCACATCTCTTTCTCTCTGCGGTTCAATTAGCGTCTCCGGCTCCCGGTGTCTGAAACTATTGGACTTTTCTCAATGGAGAAAACCCACACTGGCCCCCACCGACGCAACACCCTCTCGCAAGTGCGTAAACACGCAGTCATGTAACACAAACGCTGACACAATCTCACACATTCGCGCTCACTTTCACACACACGCACACACACACACACACACACACACACACACGCACGCACACACGCACTAATGAATCCAGTCCAATGATGCACTGTTGTATTGTTATATTTTTAGTAAACTTGACCCCCAGCCAGCAGGACAGCAGACAACCCACTACTGTCTATACCCCCCCCCTCCTCCTCCTCCTCCTCCTCCTTAGGAGACCTGTCTCACTTTCTCTCTCACTCCCCCCCCCCCCCCCCCCCCACATCACTCCCCAGCTACTTCCCCTTTGGTCTCACTTTCTCTCTCTCTCTCTCTCTCTCTCTCTCTCTCTCTCTCTCTCTCTCTCTTTCTCCCTCGCCATTCATATTTCCCTCGCTCCCTCTCTCTCTATCTATTTCTCCCTCCCTCTCGCTCTCTCTCTCCTTCCCCTCTCCTCTAAGGCGCTCTCTCCTCTCTTCAGACCCTTTCAGCTCTCTCTCTCTCTCCCCCCCCCTCTCTCTCTCTCTCTCTCTCTCTCTCTCCCTCCTCTCCTCTCTTGTCGACTTCCATCTGTCTGCTCCTCCTCTTTGGTTTGTTATTTTTAACCCTCACACTCAGGCTTGGGCTCAGGATGACGCAGGCGGTTGCGTGTAACGAAGACCATGGGCTGGCTGTACGCACGCGGCGCGCCCCGGTGGGAGGGGAGGGGCGGGGGGGATGGGGACAGGGAGGGAGGGGTGAGGGGTGAGGGTGAGAGAGGTGGCTATTTGAGGAATTGGAATAAAGAGAGAGAATCACAGAGAGAAAGAGAGAGGGGGGGGGGGGGGGGGGGGGGGTGAGACATGCAGGGGGGGTTATATCTGAAGTCAGTGTGTGAGACACCGATGATTGAAGAGATAGTTAGACATACATTGAGAGGGAGAGGGAGAGGGAGAGGGAGAGGGAGAGGGGAGAGGGGAGAGGGAGAGGGAGAGAGGGGAGGGAGAGAGGGAGAGGGAGAGAGGGAGGGAGGGGATGAGACTGAGGGGGGGTATATGCAGCAATAGTGAAGTCAGTGTGTGAGATACCGGTGATTGGAGAGAGAGAGAGAGAGAGAGAGAGAGAGAGAGAGAGAGAGAGTTGACACTTGTTCGATCCTTTCTGATGCTGTATTCACACTTATCTCACTCAGCCGTAACGCCATATCTACCACCATATGTGTCGTTATACACGGGGCGACCATGTCTGAAAAAACACATCCACATCCACTAACCATCGCAAGACGACAAAAGAGAAACCCAAAAAAACACATTGTCTCTCTCTCTCGCTCCCATCAAGTTATCAAGATCGCTGTTGTTGATTTTCCAAAAGCTTTCGCACACCCACACAGTGTGTGAGAACAGAAAAGGAAGAGGAGAGGAGTTAACCCGTCAATCTCCCATCAGTCACCAGCCCGCAGCCTGCGACACATTACAGAGACAGAGGATGAGCATCGACGCAGTGACACATCATCAACTGTCAGGCAAACACGCATGCTTTTGCGCACATGTGTGTGTGTTTGCGTGTTTTTGCGTGTGTGTGTGTGTGTGTTTTTGAGAGACGTAAGTTCACAAGTCTTTACGGGGTAACACGTGGTTACGTGACGTTTGAGATCCATAATGGTGAAATCATCGGCGCTATGAGTCCACGTTTGAACACTCCAAATAAATCCTAGAAAACGTTGACAATAAATAAATAGCCGAAAGAGAGAAATAGCGAATGACTAATATTGCGTAGATCGGGATGAAGGCCTCATCCTGCCAAAACCTCTCCTACTCAACATACGCGTGCTGGCGATGCCAAAAATACTTTTATATAGGCCCTACCTCTTCTTTGTGTACATTGGCTTTGTGTGGCTGAATTTGAATCAGTTGGTATTGTGTGTTGGAAGTATTTGACCACAAAAAAACTCTGAAAAGATAAAAGACGGCTGATTACTGGTGTACAAAGCAGACCAAAAAAGTG
>JAOPHQ010004578.1:97500-196489 GCA_030340625.1 Merluccius polli
TATTGCTAGCGCTGTCCCAACTGGGAGTTAGAAGATGTGAAAACCTAATAAATAAGTCAACTGTGCAGTCAAATGTGATCTAAAATATTAAATTGACCAGGGCAGGAGAAATCCCTATCCATCCAAATGCATTCTGGGATTTATTTCCAGAATAGAGTTGATGTGTGTAACCTCGACCTCCACATTGAACCTCCTAGTTCTAAGTCACTGCAGCTCTGATCGACTCCTACGCTTTGTGTGGATAACACATCTTCAAAAAATAGCTTCACGGCCCCCAATCAAGTGCATCTCCACACTTGATTGGGCAACCTTTGTTTGTTTGTCACAACAATCAACCTTTGTATTAAGAATCAGACAGGTCAAACGAAGTAGGTTGCAGAAAGTTTTTATTGAAGCGATTCAGGGTTCACATAGTGAGAGGGAGTAGAGAAGACCATGGATTCTGGCGATCCTCTTTCACTTGATGTTGCGTGATCCTCCTTGCTTTCCACAATCAGCACCTCTACCGTGAACACACACACACACCCAATAAAGTCCGGTGGTGTTCATGAGGTTGAGGAGAGGCTTTTGGATGGTGGGTGAGCAGAGTGTGTGTCAGAGATGGAGGGCTGGTGGGGTTAAGGCAACTGGGGAACGGAATGACAAACAGATGGCATAGAGTGTGTGAGGGCTAAGAGGGAGAAAGAGAGAGAGAGAGAGAGAGAGAGAGAGAGAGAGAGAGGCATATCAGCCACGCTGACCACACTGGTCTGCCACGCTGTGTTTCATGACTCGTCGTCTCCTCCGCCTCCTCGTCTATTCTCCATCTCTCGTCATCGCTAATAACTTGGCAGATGGCGAGAGGTGGTGGAGTTAAACAAGGAAATCAAATCCTTATCAGACTCGTTCTCTCCTCCTCTCCTTCTTCGACCTCCCCCCTCCCGCTCCTCCTCTCGCGTCGCCCCCCGCCTCCGCCTCGCCGGGCGCTCTCCCTCTCTTCCTCCCCCTCAGTGGGCTTCACTTGCTGGACATGGTGTAGCAGCCGTGCTGGTGCCACTGCATGTCGCGGATTCGCCTGATGGACTGCATCTGGGGGTAGCGGGCGCCAAACTCGTTGAAGTGCCTGTACTCGCCCTTCTCCAGCAGGTACTGGCTACCACGGTAACCGGGGAACTGGTAGCCCACCCACCTAAGAGAGAGAGAGAGAGACACACAGAGAGAGAGAGAGAGAGATGGGGGGGAGTGGCGGAAAAGCAAAGAAACAAGTAGGATTGAAAAAACGCTAAAATCTAAAGGAACTTATGTCATGTGGTCTTGCACTAAAGTGTCCATCAAATGAATGTGTGGATGGGTTTGGTCACGTCAGCATCTGATAGAGTGCTGACTGGAAGACACACGACACACAAACACTCCCCAGCTACTGACGTCAACCACAGTCTCAAGTGTCTGGGGCTGGGTAAAACCTGTCTATTCTTTAACACATCTCCCTGCCTGAGCCATCAGACTCCTAGGTCTTGATACTGACGTCACACACTCACACACACAAACTTCATCAATATCTTCAAAAGGCTACCTGGTGCTCACATCACTTGTATTCTTTTTTATTTTATTTTGACTTCAAGAAGCTATTCTGAAGTCGTTTTTATAGATATATATATCTATATATTTCAAAAGGAGAACAAAAAAGGAGAACCTTTGGGGGATGGGACCCCAATGAGAGGTCCGAGACGAATACTCACGTTCCACAGCTGACCATCACGCTGCCGACCCTGTCGGTGAAGCCGTAGGAGAACAGGCTGGGGACGTCGTCGTCCATGATCTCCATCTTACGGCCCTTGAACTCGCCGACCTCGTACAGGCAGACCTTGTGCTTCTCGGGGTCCTGCGGTTAAGGGGGGAGAACGGTGGGGACCGGATGAGATAAGTGGAGCACAACAACAACAGCAACAACACTGAAGCCAATGAAGCCCAGACTGGGAACGAATTTGAATGGAGAAGAAGAGGGGAAAGCGCGAATGCTGACCATGCGGACGGGCCTGAAGGACAGCAGGTAGTCGTTCCTCTGGCAGTTGCTCCAGGAGTCCCAGCGGGGGTACTCTCCCTTCTCCAGGATGAACATCTCGCCGCACAGGTTCATCTGCTCATAGCCCACGTAGCTGAGGAGAGAGAGAGACGGGGAGGATATGAGAAGAGACGTAATGAGGGATGGCTACACTGAAACGTGATGTCACCCCATCTTTTGAGCGGTGTGATTCCTCGGCAGGAAGTGAGACATCCTGAAGGTTCATTATAGGGTGAAACATTACATTAAAGGGCCCCTATTTTACGACCAGGCGGGATGTTGATTGGCCATTATAAGCTACGTCAAAATCTACCCTTGAGTGACATCACAGGTGGGCGTGTTCATCCAGATGTATGATGGATAGATCATCATCACACCTGGTGGTAAAATTGGGGCCCTTTAAGAACTAAAAGTAATTAGGTGTGCGTGTTTGTGAGTCTATGTGTGCGTGTGATTACATGTGAGAGGTCTGCATCGCCGTGTGCAAAACGACACGCATGTATCACCGCCGCTGTATTTACTGTAAAACGTCACGAGCAAGTGACGCAAGTACTTACGGTCCGCACTCCACGCGCAGGGAGCGCACCTTGTCCATGCCCATGTCGCACACGTTCATGCACTCGCCGCTGATCTCCATGCAGCGACCCTGGAAGTTCTCCTGGTCGAACACAAACATCTGGAGCGGGCAGGAGACAGGTGGCGCCGGTTTAGTGAGGATGAACATATATATATAATATGGATCGATCAAACACACACACACACACACGCGTGTGTATATATAGCAATCTCATGTTTTGATCTAATCCATAGTATATATGGATATCTTTGTACACTTTTGTTACCAGAAATATCACTGTACAACTGCAAGTGTACAACCATATATAAAGATGAGTGGGTGTGTGTGAGTGAAGGAGACAAAGGATGAGGAAGAGAGAGAGAGAGAGAGAGAGAGAGAGAGAGAGAGAGAGAGAAGGAAGTGCAAGAGCGAGAGGGGATGGGGAGTGGGCAGCAGAGTGTGTTCAGAGACAGAGGAGTCATGAGGTATACAATGTGTGGACACAGGCTCAGTTAACCGGCAGCTGTGGGCAGAGAGCATAGCATGGGGCAATAAACAAGGTCCCCACATCAAATCAGAATCGATAGTGAGTGTCTGTGGGGTGTATGTGTGTGTGTGTGTGTGTGTGTGTGTGTGTGTGTGTGTGTGTGTGTGTGTGTGTGTGTGTGTGTGTGTGTGTGTGTGTGTGTGTGTGTGTGTGTGTATGTGTGTGTGTGTGTGTGTGTGTGTGTACCTTGTAAGCATGGGGGCCCATCTCGGATCTCTTGTTCAGAGGGGTCTTTCCGTCGGTCTGGGAAGCGGACTTAGACTTGTCAGCAGACATGATGACTGGAGAAGAGGGGAGAGAGGAGAACAGAACCGAACAGAACCAAAGAGAAGAGAACAGAGGAGAACGGAGGAGAACCCAAGAGAGGAGAACAGAGGAGAACCAAAGAGAGGAGAACAGAGGAGAACCAAAGAGAGGAGAACAGAGCAGAACCAAAGAGAGGAGAACAGAGGAGACCAGATGAGACCAGAGGAGAACAGAGGAGAACAGAGGAGACCAGAGGAGAACAGAGGAGAACAGAACATAACACAAAAACAACACATCACAAAACAATGGAGACAAGAGAACAAAGATTTATAAAAACAAAAAGAAATAACCAAAAGCTTTGTATGTACGTGTAACCTGTTTGTCTACTATCTATAGCATCGCATCCCTCATTCCTCTATTTAGAGAATGTGAACTTGAACTCAAACGGTGGCATCGTAAGGCGATCGCTATAGCCGTATCACATTTCCGAATACTAAACGCGGCTTGAATGGCTTACAAGCGACAGGACCTGTGAATCAAAAAAGGTTGTCTGCTTATCTGTCGGAAAATATATTCACAACATTTCCCCACCTGTACGGCATCCACTCACGCTTTATATTTACTGGATACATTTACTGTTTACATCAATGTACTGCCCACTCATTACATCTCTAGTTCGGTTGCTCGCTGCTACTGTTCTATGGCTTTTTGATCACTGTCTCACCTGTGGCTGTAGATCTGGAGCTAAGAGACTGTGTGTGTGTGTATGTGTTCATCAGGCCACCTTTGGCTTATATACGCTGGCGGACAGAGAGAGGGGATTACCGACATAGAAGCAAACGCTGAGCCCACAGCACCCCACAGAATAGAAATACCCCCATCATCAAAGAGCGCGAGAGGGCGGGGCGAGAGACACCGAGAGCGAGAGAGCGAGCGAGAGAGAGACAGAGCGAGAGAGAGAGAGAGGCGGGAGGGGGGGGGGGCGGTAAAGACAGAACACAGGTATGCAAATGGGATGACACAAAGCGTGGTGGGAAGAGAGAGAGAGGGAGAGAGGGAGAGAGGGAGAGAGGGAGAGAGGGAGAGGGGGAGAATATTCAGACAGGATGGAGATCATTATTTGCTATTACACTGGTAATACTGCAAGCAGCTCATCTGCAGAACAGTCACTACGACTGAATAAGGGCACCAGAGATGATACAACAACTCATAAAAAACAAAGCTTTTTTTCATTTTAAATTAAAATAAAATAAAATCTAAATCTAATTCTCATTATATTGTTCATTATTACTGTATTTTGTCATTATTTTGATTTATGAATGTATCCCAGCAATATTGTTGGTATAGCATAGACTATATATATATATATATATATATATATATATATATATATATATATATATATATATATATATATATATATATATATAGACAGCCCATTGCCTGTATCAACAAATTAACTACATACACTTTGAGTGACTGCTTGTTTAATTCAATTTGACACACTTATTTCATCCTACTTCCGCCGGTGATTCTGCTCTGGTTTTTATGGGACAGATCTGATTTCGCAGTGGTCCGAACAAAAAAGCAATAATCTGAGAAAAGCAATAAAGCGGGACGCCCTGGAAGAGGGGAGAAAAAGGGAGGAGGGCGCCGGGGAAGCACATTAGATTCCTCTATTAATCACATCCCTGGATAGCAGGGAGGGAGGGAGGGAGAAACATAATCAACGCTACGCCCGCGTCATATCTGTTACCTGGCTGGTGTTTATGTAAGGCAACATAAGATGACAGGTTGTTAAAGCGGCTGTGTGTGTGTGGGGGGGGGGGGGGGGGGGGGGGGTGGAGGAGGGCGGGCCAAAAGACTTGGCAACAAGGATGATCGGGTGAAAGCTTATTTCAAAGTCGTTTCTAGGAAGGAGGGCTGCTGCTTGCCTTTCCAAGCAGCAGCCCACTGGATTTGCATGACCCAGATAACAATGTTGCACCTGATTGAGCGCTCTGAGTTGTAGTATGTGGGGCAATGAGTGCACCCCATAGGCTGTCACAGCGTTTAGTCAGGGACCTAAAAGTAAGCTATCTTTAGACGGGTGCGGGATGCGGACGGGAGACGTGGTGCCGATGTAGCGGGGACGTATTTAACATCTGTATTTCTCCAAGGGTACATGAGGATGAGGATTCAGAGTTGAGTGCCTATGCCTGTGCTTTTCACTTGAGACAAGTCTGCCCTCCATATTCAGTTATTCAGTGAGGGTCAAATACAGACACAAAGACCTATTATAACATTTTGAAGCTTACACTAATAACAATACCCATCCTTAGATGGGTTTTGAAAAACCACAATACTAACATTAAAATGTCCACAAGCTTTTCCGAAACACACTGAAAATAACACTTTAATACTATTATACTACTATATATAATACTATTATACTACTATATATAATACTATTATACTACTATATATAATACTATTATACTACTATATATAATACTATTAAACTACTATATATAATACTATTATACTACTATATATAATACTATTATACTACTATATATAATACTATTATACTACTATATATAATACTATTATACTACTATATATAATACTATTATACTACTATATATAATACTATTATACTACTATATATAATACTATTAAACTACTATATATAATACTATTATACTACTATATATAATACTATTATACTACTATATATAATACTATTATACTACTATATATAATACTATTAGTGACTAGGCCACTGAACACTGAACATCTGTTACAGCGTGAGTGTACACTTACAGGTGTGCTAGCTGCTGTATGAACATGTGTGTGTGTGTGTGTGTGTGTGTGTGTGTGTGTGTGTGTGCATAATATACATTTGTGTGCGCCCGTGTGTGTGTAAGCGTGGGTTCATCCCTTCTTCTACGCCCCAGTCAAAGGTGAAAGGTCAGGCCTACAGGTAAGTACGGTCGTATCATTGCGATCGGAGAACCAAAAAGCGACGAAATTCCTCAAAATATTCCCAAATGTGTGATACACACACACACACTACTGGGGGAAGACTCGGAGTCGCCCCCCCCACACGCGTGTTGTAGGACATCATACTAAACAGGTGAATACCAGGTCATGTCCGTGGTCAGCGCCATCAGGGCATCCTACCACCTTGTTGGGATGTAAATCCCGGGAGCATTTGGGATGCTAAGTCCTCATTATGCTCCCATAGCCCCCCGGCCATTGTTGGTATAGCACTGCTGACGAGTAAGAATAGGGCCCCACACACACACACACACACACACACACATACACACACTCAGGCACACACACACACACACACACACTCAGACACCCACACACCCACACACACACACACACATACATACACACACACATTCACTTTCCCTCAGTGACCCCCCCCCCCCCCAGCCCCCCCCCCCCCCCCCCTCCCCCCTCACTGACTCTCTCCAGCAAGCGGCTAACAACGGTGCGCCATGTGCTGAGTCGGCAGGACCGCATAGGAGCCGCACCATGAAAAGGGGGCACGGACGGGGGGGGGGGGGGGGGGGGGGGGCGACACACATGCACGCGCACGCAACTGTTTACGCACAACTTTTTTCTTTTTTTTTGGAAACAAAAGTGACTCGCGTGCCCCTCACCTGGCTGCGCTCCGGGCTGCGTGGAGGCGTGGGCGTGAGGGCGTGGGCGCGTGAGCGCGCCTGGGGGGGGTCCTCCTCGCTCGCTCGTTCGCTCGCGCCCAACACGCCGAGAAAAACCCACCGCGCGCACGAATCCTGGGCACGCGCGCCCCCCCCCCCCTGAGCGTGTGGACGCCGGTATAAAACGGCACGCGCCAGGTTCTCACGGAAGTCTGTAAACAGGATTGAACGGCAGCAGCGGGTGTGACGAGCGAGCAGGTAAGCAAGTGGGACTCATGTAAAAAAAAATAATTAAAAAAAGTGTCACTTTTCACTTTTTTAAACTTTTTTTTAAACTTGGTAATGCGCTTGGACAATAAGGCCTAATAGCCGAAACACAGGAAAATATTTACCTCTTATTATTTCCAATTGTTATTATTTTTAGTTATTACATTATTCATTAATTGGGCCTCGCGCATACATGTTTAGGCTAATGGTGTGTGGATCTTTTGTCTATTATCTTGTCGTCATTCGTTTGAAACTTTTTTTTTCAACACAAAAGTGTTTTTTTTTTACTTTTTTAAATAGACATATACGTACATTTTTGTTGTTAAACTTAACCAAAATACCTTGATATTATAACATCATTATTTTGTATATCGATTTCTATGCCTATGATGCTCCAGCTCCACTGAGACCCTGAAATGATCCATGGCAAAGACAGCACTTTCCAGTTTCATCATTTTTTTCTCTCTCTCTCTCTCATTTACAGACATGAATAGAGCTACTAAGACCCACATGACCTCCCCCATGTTCTTCCCCAACATGGGCATGGCCCCCTTCTTTAAGGTAAAACTCACACACACACACACACACACACACACACACACACGCACACACAAACACACACACACACACACACACATAGACACACACACACACACACACACACACATACACGCACACACACACACAACAACATTGCTTGCTCTGCTCTATACTATGGGTGCCTACTACATTAAATACTGTGGATGTTAACCTCTATAGCTATAGGTCTAGTCTATATTCTGGACACTACATTATGGATGTTTATGGGGATTATATCTACGTTGCTGGATGTTAAATTCGGTGTATTTCTTGGTGCTTCCAGGTGACTGTGTTCGAGCAGGAGCACTTCCAGGGAAGGTGTCAGGAGTTCACCTCCGAGTGCTGCAACATCCAGGACTGTGGTCTGGACAACATCCGCTCCATCCGGGTGGAGAGTGGAGCGTGAGTCACCCGCACCCTGTACGCCTGCTGCCAGTGTGTGTGTGTGTTTGGGGGGGGTGATTGTGTGTGAGAGAGACAGACAGAGAGGGAAGGTTGAACTAGTGAATGGGTTTGAGGAGAAAAATAGAGAGAACAAATAGAGGGAGACCGTGAGAAACAGAAATAACTGGATTTACTTAATCATGTCTGGCTCCATTCGAATGCTCTTGCTGTTGTTACGCTGTAACCTGTAGCTGACCTTTAACTTCCAGAGTAATCTCTTTCTTGTTTTTTTAAAATGAAAATGTATAATCTGTGTATGGAAGACGTGCCTGGCTAGTTTATTTCCTTTATTTATGTGTGTGTCTGTGTTTGCGTTATGTCTGACTTATGCAACAATTCTTGCATAAAGTCGAACGTCACATGAATGACCTGATCCATGTATTGCGCATTGTTTCTTCGGTTGTATTCTGTTGCTAAGCTCATAGTTGCCAAGCATTCATACATATTTTGCGACCATACACACACACACACACACACTACTCAGATGCATACGAATCTTGACAAATATAAACACTTTGTAGTGAATGAATGTTAATCCTCCAAATGGTCGAATGAAATGGATGGATGTGGCAACTAAGTCATATGGATCAAGCCAAGAGTTGTTGGCATGTTGAAATTTTGACATGTGCCATGAAGGACCATGATGAAAATTACAAAAAATGACAATACATACAGTGTACTAAAATATAAGATAATATAATATATTTTCTATATTTTATCTCAACTCCATCTAAAATAACTGCACAGGTCGGCCTTGCCTGCCACTTCTCTGCATGTCATTATAATACCCAGGATGCACTGTACCATAATCACCGTGTCCCCCTCTGTGTCTAGCTGGGTGGGCTACGAGCACCATGACTTCCAGGGCCAGCAGTTCATCCTGGAGAGGGGAGAGTACCCCCACTGGGACGCCTACAGCGGCTCCCTGTCCTACCACGTGGAGCGCCTCATGTCCCTGCGCCCCATCTACTGCGCTGTGAGTAACCGGGGACAGGGGGGGTGGACAGAGCAATACGGATATAGATAGAATGATTGTGATTGATAAAGAGAGGCTGACAGAGAGAGAGAGAGAGACAGAGAGAGACAGAGAGACACAGACAGAGGGTGGACAGCGAATACAATGCTTACAGGAGTAGGTGAGCTCGTTAACAAACGGGCGTGTGAGCGAGTCAAGCTTGTGAACACTTGGAAAACTAGTTTTCTTCTTCACATACTCAAAGCCTATTTTGGCTGTTCTCCGTGTAAGTCTGACAGTAACATCACACCCCCCCCCCCCCCCCCCCCCCCCCCTGTCTCCCTAGTCCCACCAGAGCAGCCGTATGACCATCTACGAGAAGGAGAACTTCCTGGGTCGCTGCGTGGAGATGTGTGACGACTACCCCTCCCTGCAGGCCATGGGCTGGATGAAGCCCGAGGTTGGCTCCATGCACGTCCAGTGTGGCGCGTAAGTAACCCCCCCCCCGCCGCTGCCATTTGGGGCAAATACACCCGCCTCGCCTCGCCGGGTTCAAAACATTGGAGAGGTATCCTCATCTAAATCCACCTCAGCCCTGTCAGTATGCCGTCCATGTGCGGTATACTGTGCTGTGTGGTACCCCGTACCATAAGGTGTTGACTTCCATCCTCTCTCTCTCTCTCTCTCTCTCTCTCTCTCTCTCTCTCTCTCTCTCTCTCTCTCTCTCTCTCTCTCTCTCTCTCTCTCTCTCTCTCTCTCTCTCTCTCTCTCTCTCTCTCTCTCTCTCTCTCTCTCTCTCTCTCTCTCTCTCTCTCTCTCTCTCTCTCTCTCTCTCTCTCTCTCTCTCTCTCTCTCTCTCTCTGTCCATCCGTCTGTCCATCCAGCTTCGTGTGCTACGAGTACCCCGGCTACAGGGGCCAGCAGTACATCATGGAGTGCGAGAAGCACAGCGGAGACTTCCAGCACTGGAGGAACTGGGGATCCCACTGCCAGACCCCCCAGATCCAGTCCATCAGACGCATCCATCACTAAGACAGGAAGGGGGCGGACAGTGGAAGCTCAGCCCTCCCAGGGGAGGAGGGAGGGGAGAGGGTCGCCTGGGGAAGGTGGCCAGCATCAGGCTGGCTCCTATGATAGAGGCCAGTGTGAAGCGGCGTTGATTACTCTTCTCTAAGACGTGACTGACGAGTGAAGCATTACAGCAGCACTGTGTCCCGTTTTACGACGAGACAGGCTCATTTCTGTGACCTACACAAGTGATAACTGCAATAAAACTAAAACAGCACCTCTGATCCATTTCCGTATCATCTCTGTCAGTGTGTGTGTGTGTGTAGTGCGAAAACTACGGCAGGGACAGTAATAGGATGTTCGGTCGTCTGTGGATGAAAAAAGCTGTTGAGGTTGAGGTGAGGTGAAAATGTGTAAGCTTCAACAAACAGTTCATTGGTGTCAAATACGAGTCCAAGATCAGCGTGAGTTCTCTTCTTGTTCAGTAGTACGAAGATAAAGGACCATTTTATAACCGAGTGATGATAAGAGATGAGACATGGTTATGAATGAAGGACAAGGACCTCAGGGCTTGTCAACCCTTACATCATCTTTTAGGATTGTGTGGGCAGCGACGGTTTCAGTTTCTATTCTTACACACTATATATATATATATATATATATATATATATATATATATATAGTGTGATATATATATATATATAAATGTAGTTCTTACTTTCACATTTCCATGGCAACACTTTCTTCACAAAACATGTCAAAAGGCAAGAGAAAAATAACCTGCAGTCGTAAATTTTAATCATGGATTTGTATTTACAAATAAGCATTCAGTTCTGAGTCCTCATTATATGCATTTTGGTAAAATGCTATATAGAAACAGCAAAACAACCCTGAATGTTAAGAACAGCCTTCGATAATAACCAGAGCAGGTGAACGCCATGACACTCTTGGAAAAATGTAATGAAAATTAATATTTTCTTAATGTTCAAGTCCAAGGACTTTCACATAAGCTTACACATACGCTTGCATACAAATCTTAATAAAGAGAATTCTATTTCTTATTAAAAAAATAATACAAGTTTGTACCATACTTTACCTAGAAAAAATAATACGTAATAGCCACCTTTACCGTTAGGATTTTAGTGATCCCAACCATGAGTGACACTATTTCACTCCATCCATAATTCCTAATGAGCTACTAGCTTAGCAACCCCTTCTTCCCTTCCTTCCTGCCTCCCTTCCTTCTACCAGCACCCCCTTCTCCTTCTTTTGATTCTCTCATTCATGCTTCATCACGCTCGTCACACTGCCTCTCTGCTTGTGGCCGCTTGGCATCAAATCTCCGCCGGCCCCTGGGTGAATCACCTCCCTGGGCGCCATAGTCCCGGTCCCAGCCCTCGGCGCCCCTCTCCCCCTCCTCCTCCTCTGCCTCCACCACCTGCTCTCGCTCCTCCTCGCCTGCCTCCTCACGCTCCTCCTCGCTGTTCTCCGAGTCTGACTCATCCGAGTTGTCTTCCTCCAGGTAGCGGTAACCTTTGACCTGAGGAAGCCAATGGCAAAATGACACATTTTGAGAAACAAATAACAGATATCTGCGTTGCACTGGACTGCCTCTTCTGGATGTTAACGCTCAAAGCTTTCCGAATGCCACCGTTCCATCGCTATTTATTATTCTAACACACTGTGTGTATACTTTTATTCAGAGCGACTTACAAGTAAATCCAGCGACAGAGGACATTTAGGTGCAGGTAGGGCAGGCGGCTTGCTCGAGGATACCTCCAGTTAGACGTCAGATGTTGGGGATCGACCCCAAGTATATTTCAGGCCGGGAGTGGAACGCACCCTAAACCCACTTACGCTATCCTGACCCCGACCACATAGCCACACATTTTCCTCAGCGGCGCTGATTAAGGACAATATGGGGGAAGAGCATTGAGACACGTAGCGTAGAGTAAAGTGGGAAACCTTGTGGCGCGGGCGGGGGATGCGAGGCATTCGAGGCGCTATCTTGTTGGCCAGGCGGCGCTCCATGACGGCGTAGCAGTAGCAGGACAGCAGCAGGCTGGCCAACAGGATGGAGAGCTTGGCCTGGGCAAAGGGGATTTAAAAAAAAAAAATGGCATTGAAGTTCATTGACAAAGTGACAATGATAAAAGGTGTGACTCTGTATTGCAAATCACATCAAATCAACAGAGAGGTCTCTCTCTCTCTCTCTCTCTCTCTCTCTCTCTCTCTCTCTCTCTCTCTCTCTCTCTCTCTCTCTCTCTCTCTCTCTCTCTCTCTCTCTCTCTCTCTCTCTCTCTCTCTCTCTCTCTCTCTCTCTCTCTCTCTCTCTCTCTCTCTCTCTCTCTCTCTCTCTCTCTCTCTCTCTCTCGCTCTCGCTCTCGCTCTCACACATCTGTACCCTCATGGGCATCATGAACCAGAGGTAGACAATGAAAATGGCGATGGCCTGCCACCAGTGGTAGATGGTGAAGACAAAGTCCAGACGCTCCTTGTCTTCATACAGCATGCCCAGGATGACTGAGAGAGGGGAGAATGGGGAGAATGGGGAGAGGGGAGAGCGGAAAGCAGAGAGGGCAGGGGAGGCGAGGGAAGAGGTGCTGTGTGAGTGAACAGCTGAACACCTTTACATCGGATTATGTTGACGTGTCATGTTGCATAATGTCGCAGGTCACTTCGCATAAGGCAGCAGGTCATGTAGCCTTGCGCGCGCGCATGCGTGCGTTTAGCGTGTGTCGCTTACTGCTGAGACCGGTTTTATTCAGGGCCGTGCCGACTCCCCACAGCACAGCGATGATCAGCATAGGGGCCAGGTATTCGGGGCGCCTTGGTTCCGGAGACCAGCACATCAGGACCAGGATCAGCACCAGGTGCACCGCAGCGCCCCCTATGAGGTTGACCCAGCGCGGGAAGCGCAGCAGGCAGAGAGCCAGGGAGGAGAAGACGGAGCTGGAGAGGCCGTAGCAGACTACCAGGAGCCAGAATTGCTTCAGGCCCAACACACAAACACCATAGGACTGGAGGGTGGGTCGGAGGGAAAGGAGGTAAGGGAGGAAGAGCCGCATGTAGGAATGAAGGCATGAACGAGGAGGAGGAGGAGGAGGAGGAGGAGGAGGAGGAGGAGGAGGAGGAGGAGGAGGAGGAGGAGGAGGAGGAGGAGGAGGAGGAGGAGAGAAGAGAAATATATGAGTACACACAAAAGCAAATTGAGTGGGTCCGGTTGTTTTAAAAACCCATGCTAAACAAAGGTGTGGATATAGCACCTGTGAAATTAAAAAGGTGCTCACAGTACTGGTCTCAAGAACATGTCAGAGGAAGAAAAACAACTGAATCTAATTTCAAATGATTATGTAACATATGTTATATCAAACTGAGGGTTTCGTACGACAGAGAATCCACTGATGGCAAAGAGTCCTTCAAAGCCACTGTAGATGAAGAAGGGGCAGAGCAAGCGGAGCCGGTAGTCTCTCAGGTGTTTGAATGGCAGCTGGAAGATGTTCCCCCAGCCAATGCTGCGCAGGTCTATCTCCTCCGTAGGCCGGTAGGCGGGACCACACAACACCAGAAACTGCACAGGAGACCACATCCTGTTTTTGTCATTAAATCTAGGCTTCAATGGAAGTCACAAACACAAAATGGCTTAAACCACAAATAACATCCAAGTAACAAATAGCTCCCGGTACGGCTGTCCAGGGGGAGTGGTGTGTCATTTTTAATCCACACGGAAAATAAATTGAAAGGATAATACATTCATTGACATACAAAATAAAACAACAACACAAATCACAAAAAGGAAACTAAGACACACACGTCTTGCTGAGAGAAAGGAAGAGCCACTCGTCTATTCCCACTGGCCTTGACACACCACCACCCGGTAAACCACATGACAGAAGCACACACACAACCGAAAATAACCAATTTAACCTATCCCTCACACAAACCACCATGAAAACACAAACCAGACACAAGGACAGAGTGGAACTGTGATAAGAGACAAAACGCAGTGCATACAAACACAGGGCTCGATAATATTGTGATTGGTGTGGTCGCATGTGCTCCCGAAATGTTATTTGTGCGACCTCCAAATTTAATTGGGAGCATTTGTGCCAGGGCAAAAAATTGTTCTGGTAAGACCTCTTTTTTTTTTTTTTTTTACAGTCGAACGTCCATTTCTCTTTTCATTGGCTAGTAAGTACACTTATAAGAGCCATTTGAAATGCTTAATATCACATTTTTATAACGAAATCCTATTTTAAATTAGCATTACGCGACGTGCATCATTGCAGTCGGCTGTCATCAGTTGTGAGTTGTTTGGCTTTGGAAGTTTAAATCTAAATCATCGGAAAATAAATGAGCATCTGTCAAGACATGATAACAGTGAACGTGGTTCTTTAGATGTATTGTATCGATCCGCATACCGAATACCGTGGGCAAGTGAGCCGTCGTTCAATCAAACTCATTACAGTAAGTGAAGACATAAGCAAATATAGTCCGGCAGATCGTGGTTTCTTTACTGTGCAGCGGACTGAAATCATTGACATTTCAACGACGCGCCTCCGGAGCGACTAGAACAGGGCGAGTCGAGCCCCGCGAGCCTGTGTGTGCGCAGCTTAGAGGTGAATCCAGCGGGAGCGAGAGCTCATTCATCGTTCTATGACACTTGTAAACCGTACTGTTATATTGTCGCAATGTAAAAATCTACATATATTGTTGGTGCTCCTTACATTTTGGTGGCTGTTCCTACATTTTTGCTGGTGCTGCTAACTTTCTGAAGTTGGGAGCACCAGTGCTGCCAAGTAAAAAAGTTCATTTCGAGCCCGGAAACATGGGTCATAACATCCCACCACACTAAATCCCACCAGACAACAGCCCATGGTACCACCCCACCCATACCCCACCCATACCCCACCCATACCCCACCCTGCCTTACGATGATCATGGAGAGGAAGGCGAACCCCATGAGGATGCTCTCCACCTGGATCAGGTCCATGGAGCGGGGGAGCGTGAGGAGCACCGTGGTGTTGAAGCCCGGGATCAACCCTTTGATCACCGCTCCTAGCACACAGGACAAACACAGACTCAACACACAGCCAATAAGCTTCCTAAGAGCATTCAACAGAAACCCAGTCATGTTTAAGGCAAAGCTGAAACACTGGCTTTTAGATAACGTACCCCTGTAAAGACAGTTGTGTAGGTGGGGTTGTATGTAGCTCATCAAATTGACCAGTTTTAGTATATGTTTTAGTATGGACCAGTTTTAGTGTAGGTTTTAGTATGGACCAGTTTTAGTATAGGTTTTAGTATGGACCAGTTTTAGTATAGGATTTAGTATGGACCAGTTTAGTATTGTTTTTTAGTATGGACCAGTTTAAGTATAGGTTTTAGTATGGACCAGTTTTAACCTTGTCAGAATAATGCCAGTTAATTAATGCCCAATGTGAATAGCTTCTGTATATTTCATTTTTTTGTACTTTTATATGCCGCTATTGCTATTATTCTTGATGCACTTTTAATTGTGCACATACATTGGTGTTCCAACCATGTAGTTGTCCTTTTAAAGTGTCAAATAAATAAACTAAACTAAACATAACAACCACTACATTATGCACTTTTTCAAATTTTCAAATTGTTATGTCCCCGGCCATCAATGGGAGCTAGCGCATAAGGAAGGTCCAACATGCAATAAATCATTCACAGTGTCATCTACCATTCCCTTTAAAGCAAGCGCTTGGCGGATTGCTATTATGACGGCAGATTTGCCAGGCAGGAAGAAGGAACAATGTTCAGCCGAGGAGACGGATCTGCACGCGTGCGAGGTGAAAGCGTGTGAGCAGACCCTCTAGGGAAGGAGCAGTACAATGTGCACAAAAAACGCAGGCTTCTTGCAAAAACAATTTATTTTAACGAATGGTTTATAACACGTGCAATAAAGTCCTTCCTTTAAATGAACTGTAAATGTCATGCAGCTCCCTGGCTAAAGATCCTCAGGCCAGACCCAGTTGGCAGGAGCAGGGCGAAGATGTGGACATTATGACTTGACATTATGACGTTTTTTTTAAAGAAATATTTTGATGTACACAATTATAATCTTTCACATTGTAATCTTTTTTATTTTTAATGGTTTGATCTGTGTGCGCTGCTGCGCCTCCCTGTGTGTGTAACAAGCAGCGTTTACATTACAAAGAAACAAACTACAAACTCTTATTATGCCGTCTTTCCACCGGTAGTACCAGCTCGTCTCGCCACGCCTTAGTGTGGCTCTATTTGGTTTGGTTTCAGACGTATTGCGTTTCCATCTAGAATTAGTATCTCTTCAAAGTGGGCGGGTCGTCATCAGTGACGTACTTATCCACGCGACACATAAACTGGGCTGGCTGTGGGCAGTGACAACACTCAGGAGCGTCTCCACCGCTGCCACGGTCCACGGCGTGTTCTCGCGTTGCGTTGTTCCTTCCATGTTGATCAGTAATCGCTGAACGCAGATGCTAGTATTTAAAGGTAGCGGGTGTCAGGCTCGGACGTCGCGCTCGTCATGAGTCGTCAAGTGACGTCACTCACATTAAACTCAAGTCAAACCATTTAGAGGAACAAGGTTGAACAAGTTTCATTTTCTACAGAAAGAGAAGTGAAATGTCTCACCCTCCAGGTGTCAGGCTCATTTCTTTCTACTCTGCGATGCATAGCGTGCTAAGCTTCTTGCTGTGAGAGTGTCACCTAGTACAGATCATTTAAAGGGATCTTACTTCACCACCAAGTCTGGCGTTGACGACGCCTTTCACAAAGCCATTTCAAAATCGATCCATTTGTGGCATCACATGTGGGAGTGTCCACCCAGATGTACATGGCTAAACTACATGGTGGTAAACTAGGGGTCCTTTTAATCTAGTTCACCAGTGTGCCGCAGATGAAGCGGTGTGTGTATTTACCACAGTGTTGGACCTTGCAGAGGGTGTGATTGTAGTCCTGGAGAGATGCGTGGAGAAAGAGTCTCATGGGGAACTGAGCAAACACCAGACTCAGCTGATGAGGAAGAGAAAGTAGAAGCATCTGCCGTCACACATTGTTTCCACAATGTCACTGAATCCATCCATGCAAGGGTAGGATACTATAGTGCAGTGTCTTTCAACATACACTGCAGGTGGTATGTGGGATTTTCTTTCTTGAAATGTACAATAGTAGAACAAATAATATACATAATTTAATATAAATATATCATAAATATTGTTCAGTAAATATGGTATTGTAGCTTGTTATTATTTCAAAAATAGTGTTGCTTAGCGCATTTCATCATGTTTTCTATTGCAATGTTGTCCATTGATGTTTTATGTTAATTTGTGTTTGCTAACCAAACAAACTGGGAGCATAACCAGCATTGCTGAATTTCTTTCAACAGTTTCCCACTGGCCATGGCCTTTCTTGCAGTAATAATAATTGTGTAACGGGGGCACTGGCACCCTTTGCTCAGCCACCGTGTATTTATCTATTTTTTACCGTTGCATATGAGGTGGTCCAGGAAAGGTCTCAATGACAATTTAGTGACACACCTAAAGTCAAAGGTTGGGAACCACTAGTGCAGTACATGGGCTGTTCCATTCCCAGCCAAAAGGTCCTTATGAGTAGGGATGTCCGATATTGGCTTTTTTACCGATAACCGATATTGTTCAACTATTAATTTCCGATACCGATATCAACCGATACCGATACCGACATATGCGGCCGTGTTTTACACCAAAACTAATTTCAGGTAACATCATACAATATACAGAAACTTTGAAATAATTCCAAACCACCGACATAACTACAGCCACAACTAGCGTCCCACTACACGGCCGCACAGCCCAGGCTTGTTATTGAGACGGCGCGGCGCGTTTGATGATGTCATCAAACCACGTCCTCACTTGAAACATAACAGATGTCTGAAATTATTTCAAACAAAGTGTTTATTTATTTCACACTGTCTTTGTACTAACAGAAAATGGTCGCTTGCATTCGACTCAGGACAATTAGAGCTTTCCAACAAGGTATAACATGCCATAGGCCACTTTAGTCATTTTGAGCTTTTTTAAAAACCGATACCGATATTTTCCGATGTTGATTTTTTATGCCAATATCGGTGGGCCGATAATATCGGACATCCCTACTTATAAGGAATTCAACTTACTGTCAATCACTGTGGATACAAGCGTCTGCAAAATGACTAGTAATTACAACACACACACACAATAAAATACAAGATGCAGCTCATGCATCCGAGACTCACGTTGAAGATGGTGAAGAAGACTGTTTGGAAGACGATGATGTATGTGTGGCAGGCGCCCTTCGGCAGCCTCTTCTGCTCCTGGACATGCTCCTCTTTGTAGTTCACATACTCATAGTACTGCTGTGCCATCCTGGTTCAGTGTGTGTGTGTGTGTGTGTGTGTGTGTGTGTGTGTGTGTGTGTGTGTGTGTGTGTGTGTGTGTGTGTGTGTGTGTGTGTGTGTGTGTGTGTGTGTGTGTGTGTGTGTGTGTGTGTGTGCGTGTGTGTGCGTGTGTGTGTGCGTGTGTGTGTGATATTAAAAGAAAAAAGAGAACATCGTTAAGATAATACCTATTCATCACAAAGAGCCTAAAAAATATATTATGTAATGATTGTGTGTGTGTGTGTGTGTGTGTACATATGAAATCACGAATAATAACAGTGTTTAGATAATTAATATTAATTAGAAAGAGTGTCCACTTGTCGCATTACGATATTGTTACGCGTGTACCTTTATTAGATGACAAACAGAAAACAGTATTTTCTAAATACTTTGTGTCTAATACCAAGTAGGAAGTACTAACAGTGTGGAGTGTCTGCTAACGGTGTAATATAAGATATAATAACATATAATAACTATGTATGATGTTATTGTTTATTAGAAATATTATTTATTTATTTATACACACACACACACACACACACACACACACAGTAACAAACACACACAAACCTCACCTCGTAATGTAGTTCCCCAGCGACGCCCACAATGGAACAATGAAGACGCCGATGGCGACCGCCGACGGGACCAGGGTGTAGTAGCGCTCCCAGTAGTTAGTCGACACAAACAGGGCATAGATTCCAGACGACAGGAACATCATCCACTTGGTCCCAAGGAACCTGAGACCACGTGACGACGTCGCAAGGAGGTTGTGCGGATCAATACACGCCCCCTCCTTGTTTCACCAGCAGGCGTGACGTTGGTTAGCCATTACAAGCCTTTTTTTGTTTTTTTAAATCGACCTGGCTGTAATGCCATGACACGTGAGAGTGTCTAACCCAGACGTATGATGGATAGATCAGCCCACCAGTTGGTGCAGTCCACTGGGTAGGCCGGTAGGTTGATCTAGCTATCATACATCATAAAAGATACGGTCGATTTTGAAATGGCTCGTCATGGCTAATCAACATCAACATCAACATCACTTTCAAAATAGAAACAAGTTGGGGATGTACAAAACGTTGATACGGTCTCTTAGTCATATATTGTCTGGGCGTATGAATGCAGATGTGCCTTCGCTCACCTGATGAGTATGGGAGTGTAGAGCAGGCCTATGATGGGAGTCACATTAATGCCCATCAGCATCTTCTCGTCAATGTCCTGCAGGCCCAAGTTGCTGTACTTCACCTCCCTGTACGTGATGTCGTAGTGAAGGATCAACTGCATCTGCAGGAGGCCTGGAAAACAGTTGCATGTTGACGTACTCGTTCACATACAACCATACACATGCAAATGCAAACACACACAATAAAACAAATGTCACTTATTGTTTCATCCATACATTTGATTACATGTAAAGGCACATTCAAAAACTGCAACCACACAGATAGAAAAGATGTTCACATGTGAATATTCATCGTGTGTGTGTGTGTGTCGGCAGGCCTGAAAACAAATACACGGCACTGCGCACACACACACACACACACGCACGCACACAAGACCCACCCATGTAGACACTGTACACTATCATCCCCCCGACGCTGGCTGCCACGACATTCTTGATGACCCCGAGCCTCTTCCTCCTATAGTACTTCCTCTCTTCCTCCTCTTCATCGTACTCCGCCTGTGGACCAAGGAACTCCTCCATCTTACACACACACACACACACACACACAAATGCATGACCGACAAGTGGAATGAGCGGTGTATAACATTTCATTACAATAGTCACAAGGCCATAGCATATAGGCCATAGCAGTCAGAGACATATCAGAAACGTGTGTGTGTGTGTGTGTGTGTGTGTGTGTGTGTGTGTGTGTGTGTGTGTGTGTGTGTGTGTGTGTGTGTGTGTGTGTGTGTGTGTGTGTGTGTGTGTGTGTGTGTGTGTGTACTGTTGGGTTTACCTGGCCGTTTATGTTGCCCTCCTTGGTGACATTGTGCAGCTCATTATCGCCCCCATGGGGGAGTTCAGCCTCCTGAATCAGATGCTCTGTGTCGGATGCCTCCATCTGATGGCAAACAATATGGACTTATTTACCGTTATAAATACAGGTGTATTGTGTAACACTATTGAACTATTGATTGATTTTTATTGGGAATTTAAAAGTACAGACAACTCCAAGGAGTATCAAGATACAATAGTCCCAGAGAATAGCACTTGAAAGCATACTTAAAACACTTATTTCCAAAGTGGTCCTCGATGGACACAAAGAATACATGGAAACAAACACATCGATAAAAACAACATATGACAACATGTTGACAACACCCCCCCCCCCCCCCAACCCTCCCACATAGCTGCCTTAACATTTTTTTTTTAAATGTCCTTTGTTTTGGCTTTGTTTAAATTAAAAATGAGCATCTTGCTGTTTTATTTTTAACACGACGAACACTGCATGACGTAATACTTGCTCTAGTGTTGCACTTATGTTGGCTTCACAATCACAACCATATCCGTTTGATAGTTCATATATTCTGGGGCCAACTATTGTATAGCAATGGGTTCACGTGCATGGTCAAAGACGCGCATGCGCATGCGACACATCATATATCAAAATGTATGGTTAAAAAACCATACAGAAAAAAATACTAGAAAAAAATACTTTTTTTATGACAAACTTGTTACGTGTGTGTGTGTGTGTGTGTATGTGTGGGCGTGTGTGTGTGTTGTCATGCCTAATAATGTATTGTCACGTAAAACCCAGTGTGTTATCACTGGTTTACATTGTTGAAATATAAAAGCTATAAACATTATGACAGGCACTTACCATGGTGGTGAGACAACGTTAAAGTCCACAGTGCATGTCTATCAGCTGGACTCTTAACTGCAGTTCCCCTTTAGTGGCATGTTAAGTGTTATAATAAAAATAAAGCAGGGAAATGAAACTAATCGAGCTTCACTTCCTCATATCTTCTTCATTCTTAAAGGTACAGTGCAGGACTTTGTTCAGCATGTCAATAATTGTCTTAATCACACACACACACACACACACACACACACACACACACACCCCTATTAATAAGAGACATTTCACTAAACAAATTACAGTCCAAATGAACAAAAAACGTGATATTTTATTTTCACATGCGTGGCTGAGGCCATGTGTAGATAAACATAACATAACATAAAAGACCTGTTGCTCACCCAATAAAAACCTGACAAACCACACACTTTGTTCAATAATTGTCTTAATCACACACACAAGCACGCGCGCACACACACACTTCACCAAATGAGTCCAAATAAAATAGTCCAAAATAAAAGACCTGTTGCTCACCCAATAAAAACCTGACAAACCACACTTTGTTCAGCACGTCAATAATTGTCTTCAATTCAATGTTATTTGTATAGCGCCAATTCATAACAGAAGTTATCTCAGGGCCCTTTTCAAATGGAGCAGGTCTAGACCCAACTGATTATAACATTTACAGAGACCCAACAGTACCACCGTGAGCAAGCACTTGGCGACGGGGGCAAAGAAAAACTACCTGTTAAAAGGCAGAAACCTCGGACAGACCCTTCGGCTCTAGGTGGGTGGTCATCTGCATTGACCAGTTGGGGGGGGGGGGGGGGGAGTGAGAGAGAGAGAGAGAGAGAGAGAGAGAGAGAGAGAGAGAGAGAGAGAGAGAGAGAGAGAGAGAGAGAGAGAGAGAGAGAGAGAGAGAGAGAGACCTCACCTCGTAATGTAGTTCCCCAGCGACGCCCACAATGGAACAATGAAGACGCCGATGGCGACCGCCGACGGGACCAGGGTGTAGTAGCGCTCCCAGTAGTTAGTCGACACAAACAGGGCATAGATTCCAGACGACAGGAACATCATCCACTTGGTCCCAAGGAACCTGAGACCACGTGACGACGTCGCAAGGAGGTTGTGCGGATCAATACACGCCCCCTCCTTGTTTCACCAGCAGGCACAGGCACAGGCACAGGCACAGGCACAGACGCGCGCGCACACACACACACACACACACACACACACACACACACACACACACACACACACACACACACACACACACACACACACACACACACACACACACACACACACACACACACACACACACACACACACACACACACACACACACACACACACACAAAACAAATTACAGTCCAAATGAACAAAAAAACGTGATATTTTATTTTCACATGTGTGGCTGAGGCCATGTGTAGATAAACATAACATAACATAAAAGACCTGCTGCCCACCCAATAAAAACCTGACAAATCATTAACTCAACAAATCAATGCAATGTCATCACACAACAATGGTCCAATGATGCAGTGCCAGAGAACAGTCCAGACAGATGTATTGAATAGTATTAAGAGCAGCCATACATCAGTTGTGTAGAAGTAATTAACTACAGACATCTCTATGTAACCAATGTAATTAGTTTGTATCCATGTTCACATGATGTACGGTGCAAAATTAGCATATACTTGGTAGAAAATAAAACAAACCATGATGACTCAGGTATAAAAATGATTTGGACTGAAACCATAAACATTTCCATATACGCTTTTTTGTACATTTCCATAAACACACAAATACACCTTTTCTTTTCACATGAAAAACTGGAATTAAAAAAAAAAAAATTATGTTACTTTGAAGGGTTTGACAGTGAAGCAGCAACTTAAATAATGACAAATGCGCTGTACACTACATCTGTAATGTACTTTACCTTCCGGACTCATGACATTACCACAATCGCCACCCCAAAAAAAAGGATCTTGGGTGCAAGATTCATACCATCTTCCACCCATAAACCTCGCTCACACACACACACGCACACACACCGACCAATTCCCGATCAGTGAATCTAGCCACTGCCGATGGCTGCTTTCCTCATGACTTCCTCGTCCTGTACCGAGAGCTCGGTCAGCTTGCGCCCCAGCTTCTCGTGAAGGTCCAGATATTTGGCCACGCAGCGGTCAAGGCACACAGCTTCACCCTTGGTCAGCTCGGGTTCCTTGTAATGGGGAGGGACACACTTGCGGTGGCAGGCGTTGGTCATTCTGGTAGAGGGGAAAGTAAAGTAGATGTCAGGAAGTAGCGTCTCTCATGCACAGAAATGACAAATAGTGTTGTAATAAGCTCCTTTTGAACAGGACTTGCCATTTTGTGTAAACCCTCATATGTTTGTGTCTGCATTCATAGGAATAAAATGGAAGCAGGCCTAATAATTAACGTAAAGCCGTCGACCCCATCCACAAAAACAAATGGAAAGGTCCACCTCTCCCTTTCTGTCTAGCTATACATTAGATATTATTAAATCTGGACATGCATATTTCATATCCAGTATAACATCACTTAAACGCTTGTAGGCGGTGTATTTGTACTTGTATTCACTGTCACTATTGCCTTTAAGGTTTTTGGGGTTATTATTTGCCTTTACCAGATGGGCTGAGGTTTCAGGATGAGGGGGTGAGTAAAGTGTCCTTTGAATAAAGGCTTTAAAATCTAACGCAGGAACTGTTGAGACAATACAACTTTTAATGCAATACCTGTATTGCATTATACAAAGCACTGGTTTGTGCATTGCAACACATTTTAGATGCTTATGTAAATTGTTATAAGCATTCTTGGCAGGGATTAATTAAGAAGCCTTTAGCAAGCATTTATTAGGGATTTATGCCTAACAGGCTCCATCAACCCATCTTCTTACACTTAGGAAATAAGGTTAAAACGTATATTTGACACGAATCACAAATGGTTGCAGTAATATTTGCATTATCATGTGCATACCCCTAACCGACCTCCCTATGGGCTAATTATGCATGCAGCCATGCAAACGCAACGTGTTTCATTTGAGAAAGGTATTGAAATTTGACCAACCGCCACGACGCTTTAAAATGCGACACTGCACAATGTATTACAAGTATTTGGCGTTGTAACTAGCCGTTAGTAACCTTGCCCTATTGCCTTACCGGTTGTACATGTCAGCCATCATTTCCACTTCTAACTCCGCCGCCAGCTGCTGGGCCTTCATGGGATCCATGTCTGCGGTTTAGGGTCGTATTCACGTTAGCAGTTGTTCAACAATGAGATATACTAACGCCTTGAAAAAACCAAAGAGAAGCGTTAACTGCTTAATCTGTAACCTTCAAATCCAATAGAAAAATCACGTGTAGTTTCCACCCGGTCAACTTAGTGCCGTGCTCACTTCCGCTGCCAATAAAGTTTGGTTCAAACCGGCCCGGGAAAAAAAAAGAAAAAGACGGCAGCCTGCTTCTTCTTCACTCCAATGGTGAATGTAATGGTTCATTACCGCCGTCTGCTGGACTATTAGATTATCACACACGCACTCACTAAATCCTTTTATCTAGTCCTGTCTCGCATATAAGATCAACTCAAATATCCTCTCCCTTCACCTCCACACTCAACGACGCCCTTTAACGTACTTTCTTTTAACTCCACTTTTAACCAGCTCTTTCCACGTCTTACCTGTCTGCTGCATGTCGTCACCACAGTTCCACTGTTTTGGGTGAATTACATTCTTTGCAGACACTTTTCACACATAACAGAAACTATACAACCCTTTCTATTTTAAAAAGAAAAATATTTATAAGTGCAGTACAATTATTCAACACAAATGCTGATGCTTGGCCATCACATTCTGCAGTATGATTTTAGTTTTTACTTTTACTACAATTATAAAGAACCATTGTTGAAAATCATAATGTTATGATTACCACATTGTAACTTATATCAACATTTTCTATTGACATGCAACATCAATGTGTCCCAAATATAATACACCCCAGACCTCAATGAAACCAACCCAACAAAAAAACATGGACTGAAACAGCAAAGTAAAGGCAAATGCACCACACTCTTAATATACGTATGTACGTATTTATCAATGAACCTGAGTAACAAAAACAGTCCAAATTACACATTAGATTGTGTACTGTGACTGGAAGAGTAAAATAATAAAAAGCTGTGCTTCAGTATAGGCAACATTGATTTATTCCAAAAAGCACTTCTACCTAAATTCCAGTCACGTCAATGTCTTTCAGCTCTTCCTCCTCTTCATCTGACGATGCGTCTATAACAAATCCCTCTCCATATTCTGTAGGCTGCAGGCCTTGGTCTAGGGAACATACGAGAACATCCACTTCAACATCCTCATCTTCCTCAGTTGTAGTCCTATTGCTTTGCTGAGATGGGCTGACACAACAGAGAATACCTTGGTCTGGGGAACATACGAGAACATCCACTTCAACCTCCTCTTCTTCAGTTGTAGTCCTATTGCTTTGCTGAGATGGGCTGACACAACAGAGCGTAAAGTCCTCCTCAGGGTCTTGTGATTGCGCTGTGGTATTGGCCAGATCCAACGCTAGAGATAGAGATCAAAAGAAGCATCATCAAAGAAGTGGTTATAGTGGTTTCTTAATTAGTACAATTGAATCTGTCAAACAATAATACGTAATGTATGTAATTACACAATGTTATCATCAACCCACATACCTACACAATCATAGACAAATACAAGGTCCACCAGTGTTTAAAGCAGTTTAAAAACAAATGTGTAAAGACCAGCAGTACAGCTGGTTTTACAAAAATTGAAACTGCAATATAGTTAGAAAACAATGCTGATTTCTGTTTCAAAATGCATCAACTCAGAAAATGCCAGAAAATGTATTATATACCAAGTATTAGTAAAAAGTCAGCTTAAGCAAATACTTGTCATTTAATCAATGTTTTTTTCTTAAGGCAGATGATAACTTTAGGAACTTTCAATGCCCCAATCTACTACTAATGTATCTTACCTTCATCAGGCCCCTCCAGCAAACGCTCCTCATCTGGTGCTCTATCAAGCACCACCTCACCCATCTCTTCTCTCTCTCTCTCTGGTACCTGGTCATCTTTTTGACCTTCAGTTGTGATGACCTGATTCTGGTTTTGATCAAATTTAACATCAGTGATGTTTTCAGTAGGTGAAATATCCAAGCCAATGATCGTCTCCGCGGTAGATGCTTCACAACTATCTGTGTTGTCACATGTCTTTCCACCCAAATGTACATTTTCCTTAACTTCACTTGATTCTACTTTAGATTTGGAACCTCTGGTTTTGATATGTCTGTTATTAATGAGCTCTTTAAACTCTTTAAAAGAAACTATTGTCCGTTTAGTCTCTGCTGGTTTAACTGCAGGATTCATGCTTGATTCAGGATTTTCTGACATCTGACCCTCTGCTGTGTGTGTATTCTCTGAATCTGCAGTCTGTGTCCTGTGTATGTTTGGCTCAAATGTATCCGGATCATGCTGCTGGGCACAAAACTGTTCATTTTCAAAAACAGGAGGACTCTCAGAGTTTAGGGCTGAAACACCGCAGGATGACAAAACATTGTCTGAACTCTGCACCACATTCTTCCTCCGTTTGCTTTTTGGTTTTCCGTCATTTTGTTGACACTCTTCTCCTATCTTTGCTTTAACCTTCACTGTCCTGTCACTTTCTAAAGTGTGACTCTGGTCAGTGGAAGGGTCTGCCTTGTCAGGGACCATCTTTATCTTCCGAGGTCTCCCAACCTTTCTTTTGATGATCTCCACACGTTCAACGTTTGGGGTTTTAGGATCACTTTGGACAGGTGGAACATTTCTTGTGGTACTCTTAGTTATGGTTTGGTCAGCCTTCATCTTCTTAAAGCCTTTGTCAACATCTGTGACGTCTGACACCTTTGGTTCTTTAAAACGATTAGATGCTCTGTTCAATGTCCTTTCCTTGCTCAAGACATTGTTGCAGGACAATCTCACTGAGCACATACTCAAACAGATCCCATCCCCATGTCGAGCCTCTTTGTCGCCCAAGGTATGATCAGATGCATCATGTGTGTATGCTCTACATTTCCGCTTATTATTTGATGTCACTGGCCTATCTTCAATATCACACAGTTTAAATTCTATGTTACTTTTTTGTGCATTTTCAAAAGAGGGTATTGGTCCCGTCAAACATCCACTATCAGAAGACTGTGTTTTTTCTTTTTTTCCCTTAACACAGAGCTTTTTAACAGAGCATTTCCCTTTGTTTCGCATCACTTTGGTTGAATGATGTGAAGACTCCAGAAGCTCCTGGCTCTCCATTGACTCAGGCCTGCATGGATCACACGGTTCAGAAGGTTTTGTCCCCTCCTTGAAACACAAGCTCATAGGAAACTGCAGTGCCTGTGGGGTTTCTGCCAGCCAAGTTATTCCCTTTAGGGCAGACTTGTCAGTCTCCTGACTACCAGAGTTAACAGTATAGTGCGTGATTGATCCCGCTTTCAGTGTTTGATGGTATTGACAATCCAGAGGCTCAGACCGGAGAATGCTCTGGTCCATTGTGTCGCCCTGCCTCTTGTGTTTGTGATACTCAGTGTGACCCTGAATAAAACTTTGGTGGGGCGAACTTCCAGGCTGTTCCTGAGCAATCTGGTTAGACTCACTTTCCGTTTGAGGCCCGGTATCTTTGTAATGCACAGAGGTGGTTGATGCAGTAGCGGGAACAACACAGGAACTGCTTCTGCTGTGCAGGACTGGGAAAAGAAAATGCAATGACAATTAAATTAGGCACTGAAAAATTAAGAAATATACTAACATTTCCATTAAAACCATTTGATCACCTTAAATAAGCTAAGAAACAAATCAAAACATAAATTACCCGTGTCTTTTGACGATGTGTCTTCACTTTGTGTCTTGTAGTCATGGCAGCCGACCACACCGACCTGACAATGCCTTCCTGTCCAGTCCACTGCAGAAAGCTCGCTGGCGATTGGTGCACTGTACGATTTGAAGCTAGACCTATCGCTGTCTTTCTCCGGGCCAGTGGAAGGCAGTATGTTCAGGCCCATCATGATATCCTCCAGGAGCTTCTCTATCTCCCTATCCGATTCCTCTACGGGGCACTGGGCCTGGGACAGCAAGGCTAACATAGTGTCATTATTCTCTCTGGAGCAGAGACTCGAGGTTGACTGAACATCTGTGGAGACGTCGTCGTGTGGTGGGTGTCCGGGGAGGGTAAAAGACATGATTGGGCACTGTTGTTTATTAACTGGACAGAGTTGGGATGTTGATGTGGTAGATTGCACTCTGGTGCCCTCTGTCTGTGGTCGCAAGATTTTTGCACCATCCTACAAAAGAAAGTCGACAGGTTTTCCATTATTTTATTGAAAATCCAAGTGTACTACTAAAATATAGAGCAGCTATACACAAGATGCATTGGATGGCGTCAAATAAACAAGCCTTTTTTGGGGGCAAAACATGTCATTCTAAAACAGGAAGCAGTGTTTTAAGTTGCAGAATTGTACAAAATAAAAACACTTCATATACCTTCTTAAGGGCAGCAAATACAGCCTGACTTCCTTCCGGGGTTAGCCTCTCGCCTATGTCACGCATGTGGACCACTTCCCACATTTGTCCTTGCTGCTTAACCCTTCTCAGTTTGACCTGAACCGAGGTAAGGTTTGATAAACAAGAACCCCTTTGTTTAGAAAAATAGCCCATACATTCATGAACACATCTAGAAAATTATCAACTTCATCAAAAAGAGAAACGGAATGATATTCGACAAAGTCGAAGTCCTAGAAATTATTGCATGGTAAAATCAACAACACTGCGCTTCATTAATTTCATTCAATGCAAAATAAATTACCTTGACGGATATTTCCCTGGTCTTTACCAACCCCATTGCTGTCATTCTGGTTGGGCTCCCCTTCCCACCGCTGTCCTTCACTCTCCATTTTCTCATCTTGTTTCCCTTAGTTTGAGTCGGCCGTCCTTCTGTAGCTTCCTTTTTTCCACCTCCTGCCATTCCTCTGGCACATGTCTTCCTGTTGTTCCTATGAAGAGATCGCTGTTTGGGCCTAGTGCAGTTGGACAGCTCACTGGCGACCCAGGTGTTTCCGGGGGCTGAAGATATGGTGGTGGTGGTGGTGGTGGTCTTGGTTACCTCATGCATGGAGGTGTTGGAGAATATTGGTGCAGCCGCCACATCCGGAACACGGTCAAACTGAACGTCATTTGATAATCCTGTTTCATCCAAAAGGGCTGTGATGGGACTGGGAGTGAGCAGCCTAGGAATAGAGGTGTTTTGGGGAGACGACGAGGGACACACATCGCTTTGGGCTCCAATGGTCTGTGTTGCTGCATGAACAAAACCTGTCCCCTCAACCTGAGTTTCTACATCCTGTTTTCCCTCTGTTCCCACCTGCACCTCCACATTGCATGTGATAAGTTCCTCCCTCTCTTTCCGTTCTTTAGCAAGCAGACCGCCTTTCCTACATATCCCACAGATGAGCTGCTCCCCCTCGGCCTCCTCCCCACGTACATCTCCCTGTCCTTCCACAAGGCGATCGAATCCCAGCTGGTTGGCAGCCGCGAGCACATCGGCCTGGTCCGTGGTTTCGTTCACCTCTAGCAAACCGGAGTACAACAGGCCCACAAGCTTCAGGAGAGTCTGTGCATTGACCGCCTGAAGCTTGACTTTGCGCTTCTGGCCAGCTGGAGGACATGGAGACGCAGAGAGTTTTTGGGACAGGTAAGGGCTGAGGGCGGCCAGTACGCAGCCATGCGCTGGGACTGAGACACCTTAGTGAGGGTAGGAAAAGTAAGTGGAAATGACAAATCAGGTGATGACGTTAGATCCTTTGCATTCAACCCTTAATAGTAGTTGCCCACTCTCTGATCACATATAAACTTAATGTATTTTATGGCATTTCAGCCATAATCCTAACCCTTGCAACGAGACATCCTTATAACCCAATGTAAAGCCTACTATTTAGCCAACCTTCTTCGTACCGTCAGTTTGTAAAAGGGTATCGCAGAAAATCGTGTTATTCTGCTGTCTCTGTAGTTCGCTCAGCAACCGCGACTGAAAGCCTGGTAGCCAGTAACTCCTCATCACCACAGCACTATTAAAGAGGAAACGATTAAAACAAATACAAGACCATCACAGATGTAATGAAAAAAAATGTTTAAAAGAAAAGTGTCTAAACAATTTGTTCCTCACGTGATCAACTGATTGTTTAAAGTTGCATTCACACCAAATGAATGGTTGCCTTGTGTTACTGCTTCCACAAGTCCCAGAGAGTCGCTGTCTGTCTGGGTTCATAACATCCAACTGACAGCATAATACATGGAAAATTGTGCCATCTGGTGTTATTGTTTTGTTCTGCAAATAATTATTCTGATGCAAGTGCCCCACTGTTATGCTTTGCAAATTATTTTATGATTAGAAGCAAAAGAAAATACATGCATTGCGCTTAAAATTGTAATTTAGATAAGGTTAATGCAGTATACCTTTTTAAGACCATTTATATAAAAAATTAATACCTATTTCTCTGCCTATTTCACATCCCTACCGGCAAAGAAAAATGAAATCCTTGAATTTCAGCGTATTCGTTTATTCAACAATTCCATTTATTCTTTCAAGTCACTCCTCAAAACTCACATTTTTAAAATCGCCTTCCTTTTTCCTTTATTTTATTTTTTTGTTGTGAAGCGCATTGGGTCCTAGAATTGCGCTATACAAGACTGATTGTATACCCCCCCCCCCCGTCAACAATCGCGTAGCACCCCCCCAATCGCGTAGCACCCCCCCCCCCTGTCTGGGCTAAGCCCCGGATGTACACAAAGTCTGGCTCCGCCCTTGCACAGTACTCCTGTACAGGTTAAATACAAATAAAATAAAAATGATTCACACTCCAGAACAGAAGGTGGCGGTAATGCACTAATAAGCTGGATGCCAACCGCCGTTAAAAATAAAGAAGAAAACAGCGCTAACTCGCGCTAACAGCACCCAACACAGACGACAAGTGTGGAGTGTGAGTCAGTGTTCGGAGTGTGAGTCAGTGTTCGGAGTGTGAGTCAGTGTTCGGAGTCCCCGGGGCTGCGCTGCGTTCTGTTATTGGCTCTTTTCATTTACTGTTTAGGTAATTGCACTATATGTACCATTGCTGCTATGACAACTGAATTTCCCTTCGGGGATCAATAAAGTTCGTATATCTATCTATCTTCATTTACGTTATTTGATCAAAATTATTGTGGTTGACAAAAATGAAACTTTTGATGAGAAATGCGATACAGATAAGTTACATACAGCACAATTTTTAAGACCCAGATTCAAGTCTTTTTAAGGTATTATTCCAAATTCAGAAATTCAATGCTTTTAAGACTTTTTAAGACCCCGCGGGAACCCTGCACACACACACAGTGTGTATTGTAATATTTTCAAAGTGTCACTAAAACATTTTATTTAAGGATTTTTACGAATTAAAACGTCCAGGTTAAACAGCGCACGACGGAAGCACATACAGGAACGGACAACAATCACAACGACGCTAATTAAGTGTTGTTGTTTTTTAAAAACGACGAACAGTTGAGTTAGCTTGACTAAAACGTTAGCAAACACACATGTTCGTCACGTTAGCAAAAATCACTTACCATGCGCTCCTCTGCCAGCAGCACCGTAACGCGACACACGTAATACTCATCGAAAAACAATTTACTTCACTTTTTTTCCGCACCCTTAACGAACGTGTGACGTCTGCAATACGACAGCCCCCCCCCCCCCCCCCCCACCCCCCGGGGTGTCATGGTGGCGCAGTGTAACGGCAACGGTGTGTCGGTTCGTTGTTTTTCGGCCGTGTTTTTGTGATTTTGATGTCCGCAGAGCATTTTAATGCCGCTGCGGACAACGGGGGGGGAGGAGGTGAGCCCCATGGTTGGTTTTTGCCGTCTTGGGAAACCGTATTCGCCTTTCTACGTTGCCATGTGTTTGTTTGGTGAACTCTTACATTGTGCCTGTGCTTTTGATTTTTACATACGAAGTCAATGCAAAGACGCGAATAGACGCAAATTCGCGCCAGGCGACGCGAATGACGCAACGCAAAAATTCACGTACATTTTTCAACTTGAGCGGGGGAAAAAAATAATAATAATCGCACCGCAAGCAACACGTGATCCCGCGGTCACACTCATGAATTGAGGCGTAAAATGCCTCTTCGCTTTCGGTGTGAACACGGCATGAACACTGTTCACACGACACGCGAATGTTTTTGCGTGATTACATACACAGTCAATGCAAAGACACGAATAGACGCACATACTCGTGCGATCAGCTCCCTCGAGTTGACATTTTTTCAACATTTGGCCTAATGTTTCAACAAAAATTCGCACAAATGCTGCAAGTTAATGACCCCACGGTCAAACTCGCATTTCGTGTGAATATGGCGTAACCAACGCCCGCTGGCTGTTCTAAAACCGCTGTAAATGGACTATTGCTTAACATTAAGAAAGACAATTTAATACCCACTATTATACAAATTATAATTTTAAAACCTATGATCAGCAACCAGAAAGAGCCAACGAAAGCCTCAGAAAATCATCTTTTATTTATATATAAAAATGTATTTAGTTACATATTTCAATTTAAATGTGAAATGTGCAACTTTAAAGGCCATGGTAAAGAAATTAAGGTTTATTTCAGAATCAGCTTTTTGATTAGTGTTACAGTAATTGATGAATGACACAAGATGGATATTTATATATATTTAAGGTTTTGTTGTATTTAATTAAAATATATAAACTACAAATGCATTTTATCAAACATAAAAACTGATTGCATATGCATTCACCCAAAGCACCCAACACAATTAAACCAAAATCAAAGTATAAAAACAATAGATAAAACAAAATTAGCAAATATTCTCTTGTATAGTATATATTGTTTGAATGTGCTTTATTCTATCATCTTATATCCAAAATAATCAAAAGTATGGTGAACGCCTGCTTAGTTCAAATAAAGTCAAATGAATTCTCGCTTTCGCTCCCTGCTTCAGTTCTACAAGTCAACCATACCGTCATCTTAGTTGAATTACAATCTTAGTTCATCTTTAAACGCTGGGGGACAATTTGTGCGTAGAAAAAGGGATTATTCTGTAGTGTTTAATTGGCATAATTAAAAAGATGGAGAAGAAAAAATACAATATACCCCCTAGTGCTTTTTGTTTAGTTAAATCGTCCACTCAATATCTACATCAACACTAAGATTATGCAGTCTTCTAGAGAATAGGCACGGTACTAAAGAAATGTAGGCAAAGCCGTTAGTAATGCGTCCTTTTCAACGTACTGCTCAACGTACGGTCTACCAGCCCCGATCCTGGCAGCACGCCCCACTCTACCGAACTCAAGAGTTGTATATTCTACCTAAAAAACAAAGACCATCACATTAAAAACAGCCTTTACATACAAATTCATACATTCCAATACCACGTGGAATATACAACCGCTGAGTTCCACACGCGTCCACTCGTAACGTCCAACGAAGCGAAACATACTGATTGGTTACCTATCGACCCTATTGTGAACGAGCGAGGTACTCCAGTTAGCCCACACAGACATTATGTTTAGTGTCAAGTCTCATATTTACACATTCATAATATAGATTTGCAGATACAAAATAAATGCACTCATTGAACAATCAAATTTCATTTAACACCTCCCAAGAATCAGAAGAAGAGTTCTTATGCGATATAACATCATCAGAAATCCATCACACAGGGCAGACGTCACACGCTATTCTAATAAGGCAGAGAATTGTGTGTCTGGCCTATGCAGTCTATTTCTATACAGAGCTGTTCTGGAGTTCACAATATTAACATCTCTACCCCTTTGGTCTTCGATAGACAATAACATTTAGAGAATGCAGATTTCACCCCCAAAAATCACGTTTTCACGCGCAGGCAAAATGAAGAGTGAGATGTCTTTCAGTGTAACTGCAATGAAGAGTCTGTGGGTGTTGAAAGTCCCGTGGATATAATATTGTAAAACAATCGCAGCAGAAGCAGTTTCATTTGGCAATATGTTGTTAACTGTAGTACTATGCGAAGCAAAAGTTAAAACACCCACGGTCAAAGAAGAAGTTGAAGCATCACAGATATCTCAATACACAAACATCGGATCCGGTGATAGAAATTGGTTTCACAAATCAACCTTTAACAACACCAAAAATCACCACCACAAGCCTTTTTTTTTTTTTTTAAGTAATTTGTAACCATTTTGCAAAACTCTGCCTTGGTGCTCTGTTCCAAAACAAAATAGTTCCCTTTTGATGAATTTGGCAAATGTAGTGTATGTTTCATCATCCTGAACTCCATAAAGTCTAGAGATTTCCAAAGCGTCACTGTTGGGAGTCATAGTGGTAGTGTGCAGGAGTGGTGGTGGGGGGGGGGGGGTAAGGAAGAAGAGGTTGAAGTGGTCATAATGTCAAAAGTCCACAGGGAGAAGAGCAGAGAAACACCCTTTCTTCGGGTCGACCCCAATAAGTGGCTTACGTCGTCAGTCTTTCAGGTTCGACGGAGGAATGTTAACAGGGAGGAAGAGGGCTGGGGAAAAGAGAGAAAGGAGGGAGAGATGGTGCCAGAAATGGGGGGCAAGTAAGAAAGACACGAGAGACTGATATAGGAAGATGGTTTTAAGTTTGTAGTCTGTAGTGTAGTAGTAGTTATAGTAGTTGTAGTGGCTGTGGTCCCACGTTGTTTTAGTTTAGCATGGGCAGTAGGTGGCAGGTGGCTGTCGTCTAGTGATGCACACAATCAGATTTTCTGGAAGAAAGAGAGAAAAGATTCACATGTATGGGAATTATTAAAAGAGTGCTTTGACTCAAATGTAAACCATTTGTCTGCCAATTAACATCTACAATTACAACAAGATGAGAGCTATTCGCCGAAAGGTAGCAGGTCACAAAAACAAAGCCACACATATGGTTGTCCAGCAGAGGGGGTACCACACACACACACACACACACACACACACACACACACACACACACACACACACACACACACACACACACACACACACACACACACACACACACACACACACACACACACACACACAGTTAAGCCATGCAGCCTGTTGAGTCACAGAACTGGTGGGGGTGGGACACATACCATGCGTTCACATGCAGTGTTACAGTGGAAGGAGCCTAACCATCATAAGAATCCATAAGAGGCAAAGAGGCCTGCCTCTCCCCATACATCCCTCCCTGAGAAGAGGTGTGTGAGGAAAAAGAGAGTTAGTCATTTAGTTAGAGAGAAGGAGAGAGCGAGAGAGTCGAGTCACATAGAAGGACAGTTACACAACAACAATAGGTGGGACCATTAGAGAGCATGTGAGCTTTCAGACAGGAGGGGGGGGGGGGGGCTGGGAAAGGACAAGGGTGACAATGAGGTTAGTTTGAGGTTAGGTCAGGTTTAGGGGTGGATGATGCTGGTTAAGGGGGAGGGGGAGGTTGAGGAAAACACCTACAATGTGTTCTCAAAACATGCCTGAACATACAGTCTGTGTGTGTTGAGGTGTGGGGATTTCATCCTCAGAGTAACCAAAGTTAAAGAGTGTGTGTGAAGTCCTCGACACACAAATACATTCTATTCAATAAACTTTATATATTGTTTCTAACAGGCTACTATTTGACTATTTGAAAAGTGTGTGTGTACCTGTGCAGATTTATCAGCAGGTCCGAGTGTGTCGTCGAGAGTATTCCTCCTCCCTCTTTGGTCAATTGTGGAGTAGGCGTCTAGATAGAAAAATATGCTTGTATTTTAACATAAAATGTGGAAAAAAAACCTGTTGCAGACCAGCCACTGATCCCACCGGAGACAACTTAGTGAATGGATGGCAACAGATCTCTACTAAATGTGTCCACATCTGATTTGTATACATTTATATCTACAAATACATTTTTAACCATAATAGTGAAACCTCTCCATAGGCATATTAAAAATTGGTTTGTAATGTCCAAAACATAACATGCATTGGCATGAATACATTTCGTCTTGCATTCTGAGATTGTAAACATGAGTCAAAGCATCAGTCCAACTATTATACAATACACATCGGAAGATTAGATTTTTCTTGTTCTGTGTTTAATATAATGGGTCACAATAAATGACACAGCGACGCGTGCCAAGGTTTTGAGCAGTGCTGGAAGTTATGGCGCAGCTGTCTGGCGGCGCCGGTGTGAGTGCTCTCATTAGAAACACGACCCACTTATAAATAAGTTCCAATTAAGACACACGGCTTTGAAAGTATGGGGGACTTCAAATTAGCATAAAACAAAAAAAGGTGGTTTGTAGGTTGTGCAGAGTTTCAATGATATTGCACCACAGCACTAGCGCTATTCAAGAGCATGCAAAGAAAAAACACATGCACTATTCCGGATGACGGAGCGACAGAAAAGAAAAAACAACATAACTGGAGTCTATTACATAATTACCAGCCTGATATTATTAGTAGGTAGAGAAATACATTCCCCTACCCACTTTGAGCAAGCTGGCCAGATCACCAGCTCACCCTCAGAGAGAGTATTTAGTAGACCCTTGTAATGTAAGAACACTTGTTGTTTTGATTTGTTATGAATCTGTTTGGATGCATTTTCCCATAACTTGTGTTTACACGTTTCAATATATCGAAATGAATATTGACATCGCAATATTCATGAACAATATTGAAATATGATATTTTGTCAATATCGTGCACTCCTAGCGTGTGTTTAGCCATTGTTCTCACCTGGTCCCAAGTCATTCATAGGAATCATGTCTCTTTCCGGGTCCCCTTTTGCACCTACATTGTAAGAAGAATTTACTTTTATATTACATATAAAACAAATAACAGGCCTTTTCTGGATCAATACATGTTGCAATTGCTGTACTCGACAACTGGTTCCCAGAGAGAGAACAGATTTGAACACTAACCAAGAATACTCCTAATGACGCCCATGTCAAAACATAACAAAATCAGTTTAAGGCACTTAAACCCTACCAACACAGGAAGGCCATATTTTTGTAATCTTACCATTACAGTTTGGTCTGATTCAAATGCTGTCTATAGTGCCGTCTAAATGTTCTTCCATCTGTGTCTTGCTCCCTCTTTGTCTGCCTCCGTCACACAAAACTACAGACATACCTTTTTCTATAAGTGGTAGAGTGCTGTCCTCGTACGTCCCATTGGCTCTCGTGTTGTTGCTAGGCGGGTTCAGGTTGACCATAAAGTCAGTCTTCTTCCAGCCGTCCTTCTCCAGTGTGCGCCGGAGCTCCTTGTAGGCCCACACTGTCTGCAGCACCAGACCGGCACCGCGCACCTCACGCTCCGAGCGGTTCCTGGTGAAGGCAGGGAGCAGCATAGTCCAGTGGTTAGGGTGTTGGACTTCCAGCCCAAATGTTCTGGGTTCGAACCCCAACGTCCAGTCTACCTTTTAAGCATCTCTGAGCAAGATGCCCAACATCTCCTTGCTCATTGAAGACATGTATCCAAGTAAGAAAAATTAACTGCAAGTGCATTTGGATAAAATCACCTGCTAAAGGCTGGCTAAATAGTAAGTAGGTTAACCAAATACATGTAAAATAAATTCTTGTCTTGTGAAATACGTCATCTTACCACTAACACATTTGGATTTGCATGCTCATTAGCATCATTAAGACTTTGCCCACGTGTCAGACACGTGCACGCACACATGCACACATTCGAACCAACAGACATAAGATCCGATAACACGTATTAATCACATGAGGGAAATGCAGCTGTTACAGCAACAAAAGACAAAAATAGAAAAATAGTGTTACAGAATAACAATACAAGATATACGGCTGGCTACTGGGATTGGGAAAGTAGAGGAATAAAGAATAAAAGAAAATAAACTATTTAAATCTCTATGAATGAGCTGTTGCCTCTTTGCATTGATGGCACAACATTGAATGATATATTGACATAAAGGGTATATATAATTATATATTGACAAAAAAGGTATATATAATTGACATATGATGATAAAAAAAACTAACTGAAGTGTGCCATTCCTAAACTGGATTTTGTAGTATGCATCTGTTGTAGTATGCATCCGTTTGTTCTTATCGTGCTCTGTTGTCCTTAATCGTTCCTTATCTGTTTTGGCTCTATTCTATAAATGTGTTACCTTGTACTTGTACTGGTGTGCTATCTTGGCCAGGTCTCCCTCGAAAAAGAGATTTTAAACTCAAGGAACTTCCTGGTTAAGTAAAGGTTGAATAAATGAATCAAATATCCCGATGAACGTACCCATCCTTGTTGATAAGGACCAGCCTCTCAATGCCCTGCGAGGCCCTCAGGGTCTTGGCGGCCTCCAGGCTGGAGCCCAGCACCTCGTGGAGCGTGCTCAGTACAGACACCACTGTCTCCTCCGAGAGCGCACGGACTGGCTGGCTCTGACCGCCGCCCGGCAAGTTGGCCACCAGGTGAGGCACGGCGTGTTTGCCTGGTGTTGCATTTACCATGAGAATATGCATTTACATTAGCTGTGTGCCCAAACTGAGGGACGTTTGCTTCTGGTTATCGGTCCACATTTACATTGCTGTAATGCACATCTGGAGTTTGTTACAACTAACAATAATTTTGGTTTTTTCATTACAGTTTTTAGTGTTTTAATTATATATATATATATATATATATATATATATATATATATATATATATATATATATATATATATATATATATATATATATATATATGTGTGTGTTGAATAACAGTTGTTTTGGGGAGAACAGTTGTAGTGGAAGTCATTGAGAAAATAGTATTGATAACAACCATGTATATTGAACAACAACCATTTGCATTTCTGCAATATCGGTTTTGGCCCGTGTCGTACTGGCGAGATTGCATTTTGGCCCACAAAGGCTAAACCTTTGGGCACCCTTGAACAAGTTTAACAATGATTAAACTGAGTACACCAGCCAATGGCAACGACAGGTGACACGGAGGATGGGGCTTTGTACCTAGCAGATCGCGGTTGCGGGCGTCGATGGCAAGGTTGCGGAGGGCTCCGGACATGGCCCGCACCACGCGGTCGTTGCTGTGGGCCAGCAGCTCCGTCATCATGGGCAGACCCTTCTCCTGGCGCAGCAGCGCACGGATGTACCTGCCGTACTAGACACAGAGAGAGCATGTTTCAATTCACAGAGGATGAACGGGCCCATAAAGGAAATACAAGCAAAAAAGTGTGTTGTGTTGTTGAGCATAAAGAACCGACAGCAGAAACGTGTCACTCTTAACACAATGACTAGTATTAATATACAGGGATGCAAACACATTGAAAAAAAAGGTTGAAAAAAAGAGAGCTACAAGAAGAAAAAAACTAAAATCGGTATATAGGCAATATCATAACCATAGGCGGAGACAATGGGCCCCTGTTCAGTGCCTTCTGATTGCCCTGTTCCTAACTCTATTTATGGCTTTACAAAAGCCTAGTAGTTTATAAACAAATGTTTTCTATTAATTTGTTCCAAGTGAATCTGCGAGTAGCTGTATTTTACCAAATTTGTTGTATTGGATGAGTTTATATTATAACTAAAATGCAATTTATTGAGTACCACTGTTTAAAAGGTGAGATCCCAGAGGATACATTTGTTTGTGTTCTGCCCAAGTGACATAGTGATAACCTAACCCGACTGAATACACAGAAACACAGAATAAAAAACAACAAGTATTTAGTCTCATCACTCATCAAAAAGAAGTGAAAAGAGGCCTTCACATTGATTCAAATTTAAAATGAAACAACAGCCCTGCTGTGTCAGTTGTGTATCCCATCTGTTGAAAGGAGACTTGGGCTTGTCTGGGATCCCTAGCAAAAGTTTGGGCTGATTCGGATGACCAATCAACAGGGTTATCAAGTCTTTAAATCCATAACTTACAAGCCGATAACAAAATATCTTTCATTCATTAGCCATCGCTTTAAGTCACTTTGGATAAAAGTGTCTGCTTAATTATTAAATAGTAACAGTAAATAGCTCCCACTCCCAGTTTCCATTTACGCTCAGCATGAGTGCGTCCTACGATAGATTGGAGGAGGACCTGAGTAGAATGCACTGTGGAGAGGAGGAATGCGAGTTGGTTTTGTTACACAGGACAGCATGAAGGGGGGATAACTTGCAGCGGGTTAACTTACAGTCCAGCGCCCAGCACACAGGTTCTGCACTGCTCCGGCCGAGGCCTCCAGCACTGTGGGATTTTGGGATTCCTTCAGGAGTGAGGTGTAGATACGCACAACCTCTGGCTGAAACAGCAGCTCGTATCCTAGGGGAAAGATCACACGTTGTGCAGGGGGTAGGGGGGCGGTTAGATACAGAGGAAAAAGGACAACTTTTAAAGAAAGTAGATACACAGGAGAACACAAGAAGGACAACAACATTTCAGGAGAGCGGCTGAATCATTCTTCACAGTTCTGTAGCTTAAAAGAGAGTTTTTGAGTTTGTCGGTCGGTGGCCTGGTGGGCAGACTGGCAGTTCGGAGCAATGTCCCTACCTTTAGCAGGAGTGGTCCTCTTGGGAATGTCAATCATGTCTGAAGTGCTGTCGTCGTCCTGCCGACCTGAGATCACAACCAAAACAATCATATTTTAGAAGGACATTGTAGACACAGTTTTGCACCAGGTTCCACCGTGAGTGAAGTCTACCCAACCAGGTGAGACAGATTAAAAAAGAGGCGTGCACACTTGACCAATATACACCAGAAACAACACACAAAATAGTGCATGGACAACAAAAGGAACTATGAATAACAAAACCTCTGGTGGGTGAGAATGGTTAGTGCATGCTGTCAGTAGCAGATTATGTACTATGTTAGTTTTGCCTAGTCTAAAATGAAAAACCAACACCAAGGCAAGCAGTTCGGAGCGAGCAAAGCGCAGGTCATAAAGAAGCAAGAGCTTACCTTTGGAAAACCACTCCTCTGTAGCCCCAGCCCCATAATAAGAGGGAGAGAGAAATAGAGAGAGAAAGAGGTAGAGACAGTAAGGGAAATTAAGGGATGGACGACATGGAGAGGGAAGAGGAAGATGGCATTAAAGGAGGAAGAGATGTTTTTAAGTGAGAGGAGAACAGCCATGATTCAGCCACCCTCTTAACAATTGCTCAATCCTCCCGAGCACCGCTGAACCATACAGACAAAGCAGCCAGGGGCATGCCAGATATGGATGCCAAGAGCACCAAACCAAACCAGGTCTAAAGCACACTTATGCAACCACCTACAGTCAAGCGGTTGAAATTCTCTACAGTGGTTAGTTTAGTCAAGTCTTGTTCAGCTATTGGGCTTCATTTTTTAACAAAACAAAACCATTTTGCCGTTGATAAGCCTTACGATGAGAAGTTAAAGCAAAACTATCCTACAGTTATTTGGCAAAAACAAGGCACCCCTTTGAGGGAGTGTTGAGCAACGGCACCAGCCAGGCACCACCTGCTTTCTGATGAAATATTGTCCTCATCCTAAGTCTCGGCGATATCAAATTACACCATCTGCTGCCATCATTATAGATAAAAGTGAAAAAAAACCAAACAAAACTATTTGGCATTTTTTGTAAAAATATGTACCAATACTGATTGCAATGTGCAAGGCAAAACAAAAACTCTGAACACTGAACATTTCTATTGGTGACAAAAGACATGTGGTTTAGTGATCAAAATCAATACTCTGAGTGAAACACAAACAAAAGGCCGGGCGGATGAGAGGATGCACATTCTCAGAGTTGCCTAAATAGTTCACATATTCCATTGGCCGCCACTGTGTGTGTGTGTGTGTTTGTGTATCAGTGTTTCCCCAATATTTTTTTACAGGCCCGGTGGTACGCACCAAAAAAACCCTAAACAGACGACGCATGCGGGACGGCATATTAGCACGGTGGGCTTCGGTCAGATGGCGCAGCAAGCGGTCTGCAATTTATATTTGCGTTCAAATTTTAGTTTGCTCGGTAAATTCAAGACTTCAAAACAAAGTGATTATGAGAGAGAGGATGACTTAATAAGCTGCATTTAATGCATAAAAATAAGCTGTGCAACCTATGACCTTTGCAAAACATTAGCACATCATGTGCATGATTCATGGCTACACTTTATCTTCCTTGGTTTGGAGAAAAATTTCACCATGGCATCATAATACGGACACTTTGCTACAGGAGGCCCATTTATTGAAATCTTCATGCATGCCCCCCCCAAGTGTTCTCCTTGCAGCCTGTTCCTGAGATCTGTTTTCACCTACCAAGTTAAGATTTGTCTTTATTAAGTAAATTCCTAAATTTAAGGATAGTTTTATATTGTTTTCGAAAGCAGTCATGCATTTTGTGAATTGTAGCCCGGTACCCTGTCCATGGTGGAGAACGTTCACAGTTCACACTGCCCACAGGAACGGGGAGCGCATTTTCCAGCATTACACGGCCTTACGGTAACCGGCTTACGGAAGCAAGTTAAAGTGACGGGTGCGATAGATCCATAGGCTAAATCCAACCATAACGTCCGAAGAGAACCCATGTTTAAAATAACGGATGGATATTAAACAAATATTCATGCTCCATAATGAAGCGATCTAAAGCCGGATGCGGAAGACACACTCAGCGGTGCAAGTCACCGTTGGTCTAGCGTTGTCAACTGTTGGAACCTGACCGGGGATCACCTCTCTTTTTGCCCCCTGCTTTAACACCATTGCGACGAACTGTCCTAGTTAGTTCCCCGCTTAAGCTTGTTTTATTATATTTTTGGCCTGGTCGGGGTCTTTTTGTATAATTATACACACACACACACACACACGGGCCACCAGGACACCAGAATGTTTCCAGCGACAGGTTTTTTTTATTGATGCGTGACCCACACATCATAAAGCTTTACATAAGTTCCTGTTCACTTGTAATCATCTACACACTGACCTATTTACTCTCTCACAGATCGAGACACTAGGAGAGCAGAGAATGAAAGGCAGGCAGGCAGGCAGACAAGGCCGACAGACAGACAGACCTTTGCCCTTGCGCGAGCTGAAGCAGCCACCCTTCTGGCTGCTGGGGGCGGGGCCCTGGTTGATGGGCAAGGCCTCATGGTAGCGCTCGCAGCCTGGGATCTCCCGGTGCACGTGATAGGACAGGTTCCTCAGCAGACACACACTGTTCTCTATCAACTGAGGAGAGAGAGAGAGAGAGAGAGAGAGAGAGAGAGAGAGAGAGAGATTCAGATTAATGGCCGATTCCAATTTAGTTTAATGATCCCAAGAAGGGCAAATCATTTGCAGCTTACTCTGGGTAGCTTTATGTCAGAGGCAACAGATCAACATACATAGCTCAATACAAGCAAACAACGAGCAGCAGTAAAATAAAATAAAACGTTGTTATAGTTCATATAAATAACCAAGTATAAAAGAATGGAACAGTCATTTAAAATGACTACTGTCAGCGAGAGACAGAGAGAAAAAAAATAAAGGGAAAATTAGCATGAGAATACAAACAAGCTACTGAGAAACGACCAGTACACGGGGCAGTACTCGTCAGTACAGTTTCTTTCAATCGAGTTGTGACACAGAGCTACCACACAGTACATCTGCGTTTCCCTCTTTCTCCGACATGATCGTTTTATGGTCACAACAAATTGCTCTGACCCTTGGACCTTACCCCACTGACAATAAGCTTCTTGTTAGCAGCGTTGAATAGGCAGCGAGCATCCTAAGCAACCTAACAGTGACAGCACTGACTTGAGGGATAAAAAAAAGAAAAAAAAGATAGCATCTTCCTAATTCCTAAACTCCAAAAATAAACAGTTTAAGGTCGTGGCACTTACCTTATTGTCCACATCTTTACAGTCAATCTGGGACTGGACGATGTACATGAGCGAATCCACCAATCCTGTACACTCCCGCAACTTCCTCCTCGCCTCACTTCGCTCAGAACTCACATTCCTAATGATGGGAGGAAGAGTGGGAGAGAAAGAGGTTCAAAGGATTATGAGTGAAAGATGAAGGCGGGGTAATGGAATGAGGAAGAGATTAGAGAGAAGGGGAATGACAGTGGAAAATAAAGAAGTGGTTCTAATCAACAGGAGAAATGCAGGATTTTCGGCATATAATACACATGACAAAACACGGGGTAGTGTTTGTGTGCATTACAATTATTTACAAAAGAGGAAACTAAAGGGGGCTTGGCGGGGAGGAGGGGGGGGGGGGGGGGGGGGTTGAGTTTCAACTCTGGCCTTCGTTCGCTCCACTCGAGTTTACCGATCTGAAGCGACATGGTGGAAATTGAGCTGCGAGCGCGTCAAACTCAACTTTGTGTCTGTGAGAGAAAGAAGGCAAAGAAAGAACCGGGCAGGCAGGAAGCGGAGTGGAATGGTATTCTAGCCGACTTCTTTTGTACCTCCCAGTTCAACCCTGTTGACGGACACACCTTCCTGCACAATAGCGCGGAGGCATTGTCTAAAACAGCAGGGGGCAGGCGAGCGTTAAGTACACCCTGGACACTTTCAGTTATATTTTCATTCTCACTTGTTTACACCGAATGCGAACTGCGTGGGAGAGATAGTGTTGTTTGTGGAGATAAGGTAATGGACAGCAGTCTCTTATTACCTGTGCTCTTTAAAAATTAACATATTGTAATTTTGTTTGCTGAGCTGAGCAATGCCGCTATACATTTACATTAGGCCTGTGCATTCCAAAACCGGTTTCATTCACAGAGAAGATCTTATGAATGAATATGAGAGTATCTACCCCTGGCATGTACTGTACTGTACTGTATTTCCCAAGCTGGACATAAAAAAGGTACTAAATGAATTGCACACATATAACAACATATAAATCCTGTGATCCGTCATTGGTGGAGGGGCTGTACTGCACACTACCAGTATACAGACTACAAGCTACATACATGGTGTGTACACTTTGAGTCAATGCCCCTTTGTCCACTGCTCTTATCTCTGCTGCTTTTTTTCAAATCTCCCTCGACTCCTCCCACACAAGTCCAACAACCGCCCCACCCCTCCTCACTGCTCTCACACTCTCCCCATACCCATCTCACCCATCCCATCATGACAGCCTGTTTTCATCACCCCCCAGCACTCATCCACCCACCCACCCAAACACACACCCACCCACCAGATCTCTCACTCTCCTCCACATCGACTGCAACACTCGACGATGCCAGATGCTCTTTTGGACTTTTGGTTCATTGCAGCCCGCCTCCTCCTCCCCCTCCTTCCTTCCTTCCTTCCTTCCTTCCTTCCTCCCTCCATCTGAGCTCCTGAAGAAGCCCAGCTCTTACCGCAGGCAGCCGGCTGTATTGGTGAGGGCCGTCTCCCACTCCAGGTGCCTGGGCTTGCAGTTCTCCTCCCCTCCGCCCGCTCCGTTGCTCGACCTCTCCCAGCCCGAACGCGGCACCATCACCTCGTCGGAGAGGGCGTGCAGCGCGTGGTCCACAATCTCCATCTTCACCGAGTCGTGGGACGACAGGTTCCACAGTGTGCCTGTAGAGGACGAGGGGGTTTAATTTGTCTGCTGTTTGCTCATTCTGTCGTCAATTGTCAAAGTGTCAAGGGTTCTTTCGCATGGATATTAAGCATTTTGCAATGATGAGGTGAAGCTGCTGCTGGTGGTGGTGGTGACATTAACTTCTTACATACTAACTGCTTTTTCAGGGATATATGCTGAAAGTATCTTCGACTATGGCTTACAATTTTGGAAAAATGGAATGTCCTCACACTTACAGGAGTAAGTGTATGTAGAGTGTGAGTGCTCACACTCGTGTGTGTGTGTGTTTGTGTGTGTGCGAGAGACGGACCGGTGATGGTGTCAGTGAGGTCCTGGTCATGGGTCTTCCTCAGCAGCCGGACCAGAGCAGGCACGCCGTCGCAGTTCTTGATGGCGATCTTGTTTTCCGCGTCTCTGCCGTAGGAGATGTTCTTCAGAGCTCCACATGCCGCGTGGTGCACCTAAAAATGTTTTGGAAAACAATTAAAAACATGACAAGACTAACATTAACACTAACAGACTAGCATTCTCTCAGAGAAGGGACACTTTTCTTTAAGTAGTGGTAGTTCTGGGAATCTCAAAACAAAAAGAAAAGATGAAACAAAAAGGTGGCAAGAAATGGAAAGGCGGTGGGAAACGGAGAGACAAACCTCTTTGTTTGGGTTGTCCAGCATCGACACCAGAGCCGGGATGCCCTTCATTCGACGTACCTCAGTCTTCATCTGGTGAAGAGAAAGAAAGAGTTCAGCGATGGGCATCTTTCCCATCCAAAGGCCCTCAACTTGCATTTCAACTACCGATTCCTATCCACCCAGTCTTGTTGCCTTGTTATTCCTACTTACTTAATTAAGTTTTCATGGAGTTTTTCATAAAGTGGGACATTTACAAACACAGGGTAGCTGCAGGTTTCAACCAGTTCAATTCAAGTTATTTTTATTTGCCTTGTGCATACCGCGGGAGGAAAATAAATATCTATTTCAAATAAAATTCACACAAATTGGACATTTATTGGTAAGACTTGTCATTTTTTACTCTACCGACAGTCTCAAAAAATATTAAAGACCTATGCAAATAATATTCAATGGCTTTTTAGGCCTTAAATTGACATTTTGGAATTTAAGATACCTTAACATTAACCCATACCTTAACATTAACCCATAATCTTGTTGCCCTGGGAAATCATCCATCAATCTGCATTTAAACAGCCAAATTCTAGCATACAGGCACAAGTACGTCATCTCCTACCTTATCGTTCTTGAAGGTGAGATGCTGGAGGAATGCGGCGGCGTTGCTCTTCACTGGGTCCAGCCTGTAGTTGAGCATGGCGATGACTTCCGGCAGCTCCGGTTGGCGCCAGCCCCCGGGTCCAGGCCCTTTCCTCAGCGTGCTGTCCAATGACGCCATACTCCCCCGTTCCCCCTGGGCCAATGGCGCGCCCCCTCCCCAGTAGTACATATCCCCGGCGCCGTCCAGGGTACCCTCATAGCTCCTAAGCGGAGGAGAAGGAAAAATCGAACCTTCTTAAGTTTATATTGAAATCTCTGTAACAGAGGACACCATTAGCATCCTCCTTCACCTATTAATTATTCAGTTGGGCTCAATTTCGCAGATTGCTTTTATCCAATGTGACTTGCAATGCAGATGTATGGGGTCAGGAATCTCAAGCTCATGGGTGCCTACAGGTAGATCACAGGGGGCTGGGGAAGGAACCCAGAACCTTTGGGCTGGGAGTTGAACACCCTAACCATTACATTATCCTGCCCCCCCCACTCACCCAGTTCTTCGCGGGGGTCCTTGCGGGGTGTAGACATTGTGGTTACGCGGCACAGTGCTGTAGTGAATGGGGTGTCCCATGCCGTAGTCGGGCTCATCGTAGCCCATGCTGCGTTGGTCGTCCTCCAGACCATAGGGCTCTGGGACAAACCTCTGCATGCCAGAGAGCTCCAACGCACTGCCCATACGGCCCACCTGCGCGCACGCACACGCACACACACACACACAATACTCTTTGTGGGCCAGTAGCTTTGACTTGTAAATGTCTAACTGTGATTTATGTGAGAGGTGAGTCAAACGTGTGTCAATGTGTATACGTCTTTAGTTTAAGAGAGACGAAAGCATTAGGTCAGACGTTTTTTCTAGAGTGGAAAACTGGCCTTGTGGTGATCAAATGGAGGGAAAATTTGACTCACCAAGTCTTGAAAACAAAACTTGGCGAGTCAAAAGACTTGAATGTCTGGTTTCTAATCTAATACACATAACGTTATCCCCATTCCTTTGGCACAGCCCCAAAGAATTATTTGCCCCTGCACCGTGGACATGTACACTTACCTGCACAAAATTAGCACCATCCACCAGCCAAAATAGGAAAAATAGGCGAGTGGCTGGTAGATTTGCTTCACTCACCGGCCCAAAAAAAACAATGGGAATCTATTGAGTGGCTGTTCAAATTTGAATATTCACTAGCCATTTGGCCGTTGAAAAAGTTAATTTGCACCCTGCTCACCTGTGGCTGGGCTGCATAGGGATCCAAATGATTCCTGATAGCCGCCCGGTAGCTGGGATCTAGTGTCCTTGAGCCATCTGGATGGACTGGCCTGGGTTGGAGGAGAACACAGGGAGATAATGGCATCAAACAAAAGTACTGTTTTATTTTTTTTTTTTATTATTTCCTTTCTTTTATTTTACTGTAATTGTCAAGTTGTTGAGCTCGGGGACTACACACTACATTAGCCTTTTGGCTAACGCTGACACATTCACATTGAAATGTTGATTGATGTGTACTGCCCCTGCCAAATAAAGCAAAACAATTTTTTTTTAAAAGAAGGAAAGAGGTTTTGCGAGAACTTTGTAATCTTTGATGATTCCCAAGGCTTATTGTAAGTAGCTTTGGATGGAATCATCAGAATACCAATCAGCTCAATAGGTTGTGCGACGTCAACAGCCCTCCAGGAATAGCGAGGGAAACAAAACGGTTAGAACACAAGGCACAATCTTTACACACACAATCAGATGTTTTTTCAAAAAGGTACCTATAGCGGTCGTCCATGCGCGCTCCTCTGCTCAGGCTGGCGTAGGTGTCGGCGGGCGGTCCTCCGCGGTAGTCGTCGTAGCCACCGGGGGGCCCATAGTGGTAGTTCCGTGGGACGGTGTACGTTGGGTAGTCGGGCCCTCCGGGGGCCTGCCTGTAATTCATGGGGGGGTTGTAGCCGCCCGTGACAGAGCCCCCGCCGTCCAGGGACATCGCGTCGGACACAGAGGGCATGACCATCCGAGTGGTGGTGGTCTTCACCACTTTCTTCACCTGGGTTCGTAAGAGGAGTGGGGGAGAGGACGGTTAGGATGGGGCGGGATGGTCGAGTGGGTGAGGTTTTTGACCGCGGGTCAAAAGGTTCTGGGTTCAAATTAGGGATGTTCCTAGCGACTAATTTCCCTGAAGTTTAAATAGAAGTTTTGTAAACGACTAGTTGACTAGTCTAACAGTAAGAAAACACTAAAAAAGTCAACATTCTGCAGATGTTAATCTATAAGGCCAAACATTGTCTGAAAAAATATTGGGGTTATGATAACCATTTTAAAGGCTTAATCATGTTTTCCAATAAACAAATAAATGGGCTGAATAGTGTGACCTTTTTCGCCGTGCATAATTGCAGTCGGGTCTCATGTAGCGGATGTGTTCCGCATTGCACCAGTTGAATTGTGAAGGGGGCTAAACAGTTAGGAGTTGTCTAGCTTTTAGTTTAAATCTAAATAATCATCTGAAATGAATTTTCGTCTGTCAAGAGACAGACAAATATCGCGGTTGTTTTTTTCCCTTCGCATTAATTTAATCCGCATCCTGAGTGAGCAAGCTGAGCAAGACTGAAATAGTAAATATACTCCGGCAGATCATGGTTTCTTTACTGTGAAACATACTGAATTGATTGACATTTCAACAACCAGAGCGTCTAGAACAGCTGCGCGCCGCCATGTGCGTGCAGCTGTTCAATCGTTCAAGCGAGAGTACGAGCTCATCCATCCATGGTTATTATTCTATACCTAATTAAAACAGGTAAAAAAAAATGAAGTCATGAAAAGACCAACTGATGGCGAACAGCAGCGCACCTGACAGGACCGCAGGTACTGACTGGTGTGAAGAGCGCTGTTGAGAATTGTGAACCAGATTAAACAAATTGATAAAATTAATGATTAGATGTTTTGGGAAACTACATGTTGTTTAACATTGGTTAATTAGGCCCATTACAAGCATGGTCTAATTCTTATCTGCATATTCTATCAAAAGTGCATGGCGTGCTTCCGCAGTTTATATAGGCTATCAACAGAAATGCTTTTCTCAAGGAGAAAAAAAGTGTTTAACCGACTACCGTTTCCGGTGCTGACTACCAAGCGCAGGAACGACTAGTCATTCAGTCGACTAGTCGTGCATATCCTTGTTCAAATTCCAATGTCCAAGGTCTACCTGTAGTTAGACAAATGATTTCTGAGACAGATGCCTAAGTGCTACCTACTCATTAACGAAATCATATTAAAATAAAATAAAATAATTCACTGCAAGTCACTTTGGATAAAGGTGTCTGCTAAATATACTAAACAATAGGATGGATAACAAAAACATCCTTAAAAAAATTGGTGAGATCAGCAAGTCACAGAGAATTAAGTTAAGAAGTTTATAGTAAAAAAGGTGAACCGCTTATCACAACACTAGTGACCTGACTCTCCCCTTTATACGACTCAAAGTTCAACATGTGTGGACTGTCTGCCACGCGGTTAGAAAATATAGACGGAAAGAAAAACGAAAGAAAATCTAAAATGAGCACCGTGGTTTCTGTGCGCCGTGTGGTCCCATCTTCACTGGTCTCCACGGAAACCACAGGCGAAGACTCCTGAGGGTCCTCTTCTACCATGTAGGACTCCTGCATCACCTGACCCGGCTCCATCCTGAACTACACACACACACACACACACACACACACAGTTGTCTAAGACAGCAGGAATTCAAAACCTCTCAAATATGAACTCATAAATCTCTATTTTATCAACTACTAATTTGGTATACACCTGATGGGCTTTTCATGCCTTCATGGACAGGAGAGTGGAAAGAGACAGGAAAGTGGGTTGAAAGAGAGAGTATTATAGGAACGCAGATCGTAATCGAACCTGTGTCGCTACAAGGCCTATGACCTATGTGGTTAGTCGCCCATGAATCTGTATTTTGACAACCAACGATTTATGTAATTGGCCAATCACGGCAAAAATATGATGACGTCTCATTTTGTTGGAAGCCCAACATTGATACAGAATAGCAACCAAATACATGTAACATCACATATACAGTGATCATGGGTGGTAAGCTTACATGATGTGTTCCGTTGACGTAACCCTCGTTCAGTGTGAGCCTCTCTATGTCCGCATCACAAGGTATACGACCGTTCTACAAGCACAGAAGAAAGGTGTTACAACGTTGGGAAATATACAGTACAGTGCAGTACGTACACAAAGTCATCCTAGCAAGGAGCAACACAAAGATGGTTAAGCCTCCACACTACATGGATGACGGATGAACACAGATGTGTGAATGACAGAGTATGATCAGACTCAAATGCGTGATGACTGGGTACTCAAATGCGGGAGACGGGTGTAAACCCGTCAGGAACAAAGCATCAAGAATTCAATGTCCTTAAAAGTTCATAATCATCAGAGGCAGGTCACCGAAGGAACACAATAGCCTTGTTAGTGCCGTGTGAACCAATGCACAGTTGACCCCATTAGCGGTGCACAATTAATGGATTAATTCATTCATTGTGCTCGAGTCACACCTCCATGTGATCTCTGGAGTCGTGCAGATCAAGGCCATTTTCATGTACGTGTGTATAGCTGTGTAACCAGCAGGTATATGACTATTTGCACAGCAACGCCGTCACGGTAACAACCGCTATCCATATACAATGGCTACTGTGTTCCAATATTACGTGGCCTACTTTAGCCTGCTCCAATTTGTTTTTTTTACCATTTTGGAACAAAGGAAACTCAATTACTGAGGACTCATGCACCAAAACGGATGTAGGCTTGGCTCTGGAGTAGAAAACATTGCGATGGTGTGAACTGTCATTTCCATATTGAAATGAGACACTGGTGAGAGTGGTGGAAGTGGTCTGTGAAATGCACTATGAGATGCGGGCTAATGCAGTGGTGTGCCTCCATCGGTCATGAACATGAACTCAGGATGGCCACTCTGAATGGCGCCATGAGGCGTCTCTCACTCCCTCTCTCCTCACACACACTTAAATTATTTAAAACCTGCCCATAAGCTAATGCAAATCCAGTCACCTTTGTGGTTTGTGGACACACATTAAATCCAAGGCTGATCAATAACAATAGTGAGCAAATAAATGAATGAATGAGCAAAGGTTATGTACACTGGAAATTAGATAATTTCACAATAACAAGAAGATTACAATCATAAGACAATGGCTGATGGAAATGAAACAAATTGTGGGACCATGTCTTGGTGTGATGCAGACATCCCACAGGGACACTTCCCATTTCGGCCACAGGGGGGGTTCCTCCCAAATATCTACACAACAAATCTCTCTCATCTCCAACTGTTCGGCTAGATGGAGAGCACAGAGGGGAGATTGCTCCACAACAGATATAGATGGCCTGCAGACAATTTCGTACAATCGTAAGTTTTGTGGGTTGGTTTTTACAAAAGATGTACTCGAATGTGACATCGGGAGACCTCCAAAAGCGTCACCGAATGGTTGACGGAAAAAGGGGGGGAGAGAGAGAGAGCGAGCGAGAAGTTTAACAGTGTGACTCGTCCCATGCGTGCCGGGAAGGCAGGGGTGAGAGTGCTGGGCAGATCACAGCATGCGGGAACCTGTCAGTGAAGAGAAAGAGAGAGATGGTGGCATTACGCTGCCTGGGAGAGAGAGAGAGCAAGAGAGAGAGAGAGCGCAAGGGATTGAATGAGCGAGTGAGTGAGTGAGTGCAAGAGGCATGCCGAAAGCCTCAGGGCTATGTAAACACACAAACACACACCAGCGAGATAAGAGGCCGGCATTAGCACAGGCCACATTTCGGGCCTGGCCTCCCAGTTTCACATAAAACCATCTGACCCCGCTGCCTGTATTCTGAGCCTGCTGCCAATCAACCAGGGAGATTAACTGGAACCCAAGACCAGGCCTGTGTGTGTGTGTGTGTGTGTGTGTGTGTGTGTGTGTGTGTGTGTGTGTGTGTGTGTGTGTGTGTGTGTGTGTGTGTGTGTGTGTGTGTGTGTGTGTGTGTGTGTGTGTGTGTGTGTGTGTGTGTGTGTGTGTGCGCATGTACGAAAAGCAGGAAACACACAGAGATGGACCGCTTTGAAGAATAGCATTCAAAAGTGCCAACTGGCTTTCAGTGCATGTATTAACACGATGTTCATTAGTAAACAAATACGTAGCGTGTGTCTGTGTGTACTTCGCATGTAGGTAAGTCAGATGCATGATGTCATTCTTCCCGAGAGTCAGGTGACTCAGTCAGGCCTGATATCGGAATAAAGGGTGTGGCGGGGAACTGGAGCAATCAGGATTGGTTAGAAGAGAAACTACACTGTACTTAACTACAATTTAATGACATCAAGTCCACTTTGTTAGGTATCGTCAGTTTTTTCGCCCATGCATACACATGCATATAAATGATTCACATAATAGATTTATGGGATGGGACTGCAATTCATGGGCAACATTAGGACAAAGAATACCACAGAGCAACAAAAGAGGCCTGGGTGAAAGAGATGAAAACAATGCAGCTATCTGGAGATCAACAGAGGCTGGTCTGCATGCAATCCAGCATATTCCACTGGGCTTTGAAAGCAGAGGGACGACGGTTGGCGGCGAGGCACCGTGTGATTTAGAGTTGGACACGGACATGGTTATTATCAGAGACGAGACGGACGGACGGATACAAATCGTTTATCAACGGAGGGAAAGCTGTGGGAAGGAGCAGCACGGCAGTGGTCTCCACTAGTTGGCTCCCTGGGTGAAGACAGAAGAGCACTGAGGCGCGCTGTGAATTGGCTCTGCCACAAGACCAATTTACTATCGAGTCTGTTTTAGGAGACTGCCGTTATCCAATCTTACGGGTGAACACAGACACGTGTCATCATTAATAAGCGGGTTGGAGTGAAGCACAAGGATGCATACAGGTTGTAGGTTGGGGATTGCACCCAGCACCTGGTTTTAGCTACAACATTCAACATACAATATTCTGCCCCATCATCGAATTAACTGTCAGGGGGAGGGGGCTAAAACAAGGCATCGAGTATGTCAATTCAAGTACACCAAAAGCATCCCATCCTACTCAATGCCCCAAAGAGGGGTTTCAAACGTCAAACGACAGCTGCCCAGCGGGATGGAATGATGAAGATGGTGATGAGGATGAGGATGATGACAACGACAACAACATCGATGACAGCGAAGTGGATGACCATCGGCGCAAAGGACAAAGATGTTCCTCCGATCGGAGAGAGAGAGACAAAGTGGGGAGGCTCGGGATGTCGAGCGTTACCTGCATGGCGGGGAGGGGGCGGGGCAGGGTGCCGGCGCACGACCTGCGCTCCTCCTCCAGAGCTCGGCTCAGCATCTCAAACTGCCTCTCCTGCTCCCGCACAGGAGGCCAGCAGGGAGGCGGTGCTCGCACACTGCTCCATTCACGCTGCTGGGTGCAAGCACAGGACAGGACAGCACAGGACAGGGTTAACCACACCACAGAGAGAAGAGAGAACAGAGTCCCCAGCAGTAGATTGATTTTAACCACAACAAGCCAAGGAGGATGAGAAGAACCATGAACACCGTAGCAGACAGATACAGGCTACGGAGAAATCGGCCGGATCAAGAGTTATGTGCACATTTCGATCACAGGATGGGGAGCTCTCAAAGAGGAAAGGAGAGGAGGACGAGGAGGAGTAGAGGAAAGAACGGGAAAGAAAAGACTTGTCTTGAAGGTACTGGAAGTCCACAAAGATGGATAATGAAGAAAGACCAAGGATGAGACATCACAATGAGCAAGTGGAAGAGAATGAGAAAAGAGGAAAGAAGGTGATCCCATCAACGTATTAACTCCACGAGTTGTCTGATGATGAGCAAGGACAAAATAAAAATGTCTTTCACCACAATTAATCAACACACTCTAGTGATGGTGTGCAATATGCAGAGTGAAAGCAACGAGGGAGGGGTGAGAGAAAAGCGAAAGATAAAAAAAGGCATATTCACAGTTTTCTTCCCTACGATCTTGTGAGCTTATTAACACTTCTCTCGTCTTCATTGCAGACACAGAGAGAGAGACACAGCATGACAAAGACAGAGACACAGACAGAGACAGACAGAGAGAGAGAGACAGCGCCAGAGTGAGAGCAAGAGAGAAGGGGACAGAGAGCGAAAACACCCAGGGTATTATAAGAATTATTTTGGGAACAAAAATGCACCGAGTCAGTGTAGCGCAAACCAACAAACCCTGTGGCATGTGGAAAAATGGTGGGCATCGGGTATCGTACCTCATACATACTTCATGCATATAACACTAGGGTTAGGGTTAGGGTTAGACACTAACCCTCCAGGGCCAGAGTGTCAGCTCAAAGTGGACACAATTAGAGCGAGGTGCCTTTTCGGATGTTTCTACACCATGCTGTTTAAGTATGAAAAGGTGGTAGGCATTGTTCCTGCTGAATTTGCAGAACTGAACAATAACAATATCACAGTCACAGAATGACAAGTGGTAAGATCAAAGACAAGACGACCTTTCAAATATTAGGATCTCACCAGATCACTAGTGCAAGTTGCGATAGAGATAGCTTTATACAGCTCAAGCTTTAACCAATAGAGTAATTAGATTCTGATCATCTGGTAGAGAGTGACACTATAAGCATTGATTTATAAAACATGCTTACCAATTGAGGATGTCTCAGATGCTTGAAAAATATCTCTTCTTTATAGTGATATGTTTGCTATGGGTCTGTGTTGTTTGATGTGTGTTTTAATAACCTCCTGGTATTTTTCTATTGTGTATGTGTGTGTATGTTTGTGTGTGTGTGTCCTTGGATTTTCATCCAATCAACTTCAAACTTGGCAGGTGTATTGCTGAGGAAGTGCGGTGTCGATTGTCAAGTGGTTTGGATGAGCGGTTAGAGAGAAGCAATACCAGAGGCCAAGCAATCGGCCCGTTCTGAACATGCACGTTTTAAAAGGGCACTGCACTAGTAATACAAAACAAAGGGATAAGAGGGGGGGGTGGGGGGACTAGCGGAAAACTCATGTTTTTGGGGATTGTTTAAACAAAAAAACTATTCAAATATATCGAGTGCAAAAAGTAATGGCCAGCGGAGGAGTAGCCTCGATTTTGACAATTCAATGCAGTCCAATCGGGTGGCGGGTGTGATTGAGCGAATTGGTTCGAAGGGCTTAACGGGAAGCTCGATGGACCAGTGGCTGGCTGCTAACACGAATCTGATGACAAACGGAAACGGTGAGGGAGCTAGACCAGTAAAAGCAACGCATTGGGTCAGAGGAGCAACCGAGCTAGAAAAGCCACCGGCATCTCTTTAAAATCACACGTGTGGGAGCATTTTGACTTCTCAGTGAATTATGATAATAAGTGGAAAGTTGTGGACAAGAGCATAACGGTATGCAGGATATGTAGGATCTGAAATACCTACAAACAAGGCAACATGTCCAGCATGGCTTGGCTACCCACTTAAAGAGGCATCTCTGGTGGTGTCGGCTAACAATGTGTCAGGAGCAAAGGACAGTGTTGGCGTGACCCATGTAATATTCCACTTGCTACTCGTTCCTACGTTTACAAAAAAAAATGAACGCATTGGAAATAGTTACAATTGTCTATGCTATCTTTATGCTGGTCCGAAAATGATCCGGTCCATGGCAAAGAATCCGGGAACCGATCCAATGAAATCCTTGACATTCATGATCCGTTACACCCCTTAGTGTTCAGAGGCGTAAAAGAAACAGAATCGAAATGTGCTTTCTTCATCTCTAAACCTAAATAAATGTTTTATGAGTTTGAAGCACTGAACTCTCGTCTGTTGGCTGGCTATATTTCAAATGCCCAACCCAGCGTCCTACCCTTAGCTCATCATGTGTTGACTGCTTAATGGGCATCATGAATAATTAGGCAATGGCTCATTACACTTCCCTTCTAAATACCAGGGCTAAAGCATAGTTCTAATCTGTTTAACAAAGTGCTAGAGAGCACTTTAGTACTAGTACTTGTATGGCGATTCACTTGTCATTTGGGCCACAAACTTTCAGACTCTGTACATTGATTCAAAAAGACAAACGTGCTATTGTATACATTCATGATAAGAGTATTCTCTTTGACAGAATCCGTAATACAAACATTTTTACAAATGATATTGCTAACGGATGTTTGAGCGAAAAACCAGGAGAGACGGTTACGATGGTTTAATCACCCAGACTGGTATGGTCCTTTAATTATATATCAATTAAAAATTAAAAGTGTGGGAGGAGTACTGTATATCATATCAAAGAAGACTAACCAAATTCTGTCTACTGTGATCTTTGATCAAAATACATGATACATCATGAACGGCACTGGGCCCGTCTCCAAACCAGAAAATCATTCTGTTTCAAAGTCCATACTCATCATACTGTGTGCAGGCCCCTCCCAACATTGCCAGACTCATGCACGCACACACACACTTAAAACATTTGGTTCTTTGCTTTGTTGCACTAAGCCATCACAGGTGTTACAGTGAACATGTGGCTGTGGCTGTGTCTGTGTCTGTGTGTCCAGAAAAAAAGGTGTGGGAAGAGTGTGCAGCTGACACGAGTTTCATCCTTGAAAAATCACACACACACACAGAGCAGCTTCTGTGTGAGTTTCGAAGGCTCTGATAAACATTATCTTGCCCATCCCGACTTTCTGTTGACGTGAAAAAAAAGAAAGTGACACACACACACACACACACACACACACACAAACAAGACAAAGCAACACACAGGCATGCAATCCACAAAACGGCATTTTCATACATTCCACAGGGGGTTTGGCGTGTCATATCCTGCCTCAGCTGTAAGAAGCTGTCCTGATAACAAGCGCTTTACTCTCTCACACTAACCAACAATAATTCACCGCTGCCTAGATCATTACTAAGGAGGAGGTGTGGGGGGGGACAACCAGAAGGCTCACCAATTACCAAGAACATTCTTGTATGAAATACTGACACATGGAAGAAGAAGAAGAAGAAGAAGAAGAAGAAGAAGAAGAAGAAGAAGAAGAAGAAGAAGAAGACCTGAAGATGTTATTTCAGCTGGGAAAATGAAATCCGTCGACACGATAAAGATGAGGCACACGTTTGGTCCGAGCCTGGGTCTGAAATAAAAAACAGGGGCCCCGAAACATACTGAAACTGAGATTGGAGGTGATTAACGTGTGCACATTTGGACAACGGTGTGTGTTGTATCAGACTATCGGGGTGATAGCTTCCCTTATGTCGCTCAAAACGGGAAGATTTATTCATGCGATTTACGCATGGTGCTGAATCCAAAGTGATGTCCAGAGTGAGAGAACAAGCAAAGCTCACAAATCAATACTGCAGCAAACTACAAAATATAAAGTACGGCATGACCACGATCGGCCAAACAACACGTCTAAATAGAGTGCATAGTAGCTATAGGAGTAGAGAACGAATACAGGGACAGCACACAAACTCCCTGGTGGGTATGACCCTAGGCACTGAGTGCAGCTCTGAGTCAACAATGCAAACCACTGCACCACATGTGCCACCAAACGTGCATGGGAAACCAGTACTCTAGTCTACTGATATTGAACTTGTTTCTGGTGCTAAAGTGCTAAAGAGAAATCAATAGGCGCCTGCAATGGCCACCAGTCCCAACTTCTGACACAGACATGACTCTTTCACTGGCTTGCTAAACCCATCATGAGCTTATTGGAAGTGTCATTAGTTGTACACTGCATTATGTCCACTAAAGCCCTTTACTATTACAAGCTAATAAACAGACTCAGGCATGCGCACACACATGCACATCTGTGTGTTATTCTGTCAAGAGTGAGATGAAATCTTAGCGCTGTCCACAAGTATGGCCTTGTGCTCAAGCCACTGGCTGGGGATTGTGTTACACCATTATCATATGCTGCCAAAGCTTTGGTCGCCACATTAAAGTGAGTTGATGCTGGCCATAGTGGGCTGCAGGCGTGCATTATGTTCCAGCACACAGCTGAGGATCAACCAGCTATGGTGAAAAGGCTGGAGCCGCTCGGTCAGTGCACCGCTGACTCAGCTGCATTTGAATGGTCCAACAGATGTAGAGTGTGTGTGTGTGTGTGTGTGTGTGTGTGTGTGTGTGTGTGTGTGTGTGTGTGTGTGTGTGTGTGTGTGTGTGTGTGTGTGTGTGTGTGTGTGTTGGCTTCTGTCCAAACACCACTCTGATTTTGGATTATGGTGGGGCACCCCCTAAATGTGGCTCACAGACTCCTACAATAGGCCGAGAATGGTTACCGATTTTCAATCAAACGTGCCAACTGTCAACCAATTAGTTACACACAGAGAAACAATTCCCACCAACACAGTTGGCATGGCAATAGGGCGTGCACACTGGGCGTTCCTGGAGTGCCCTGCGGTTAACCAGGAAGCAGGTTATATAGCAGTAGGAGCAGTGTAGACCATAGCAAATTCAAAATGTCACTTAGCTTCTCCAGGAGCTGTGCCACTATAAGCACAGTGTGATAGACTATATGAGTGAGAGAGGCTGTGAGAAGACAGATAGGCTATGAGAAGAGAGACAGAGAGACAGAAACCAAGACAGAGAGAGACAGAGAACAAGAGAGGACATGAGTGAGTGACTGAGTGAGTGAAATTAAGTGCATAAGTTACATACAAACTCAGGCTGCAGGTAACCGCTGGTGTATTGTGTGTACGTGCATGTGTGCGCGTACACACACACACACACACACACACACACACACATATATATAAAAAGACACTTCCGCTTGTCCGCTTGGGACACACCCGTGCTCTGCTCTGAAAGCCCGTTATTACAGCAGAAATGATACCCCTGGCTAGAACAACTGGCTGGACTAACTCCACTACAGACAAAGTCAGAAAACGGTTGAGAACTAAAACAGCTTTTTTTAGAAAGCTTTTTTGCCCAAAGCTGTACTAAAATCCAACAAAAGCATGTCAGAGATAGGGCATCTCTGTGACGCCGGGGACAAGTCGAAACTCGATTTCAAACTCAGATACAGGCGGGGGAATAACAATAGACAGAAATATTATGCCATGCCCCCCCCCCCCCCCCATACGTAAACTTACAGATCCACTGACCAACTTTTTTTTTAAAAACAAGAAGTAATGAAATTCTCCATCTTAGCCATTGAAGGCCCATTGTAAGTGAATAAGACGTTTGTGTGGAGAACCTTCAAACATGGGAATGTGTATAATGAGACAACTACAAGGCCCTCCTCCCTACCACACCCCATAGATCCAGACTTACAGAACAGGTTCTCCCCCTACACACACACCCACACCCACGTCTCCAGCAGCCCACATCAAAAGCAAATGGAGAGATAAAACACGGGTGGGTAGACAATGGACCAAACAATAACACAGATGAACAAAAACCAAAAGTGTCTGCCCAGGTATCGCAGACGAGGCCGCCTGCATTCAGTTGGCAGCTCGGAACTGCATTAAAAAAAGGTCGGACGGATCACTAAGGACCAGCCGCTTACTTCCGTGTACGATCACCTGTCCTGCAAAACCTTGTGTTCGAGGCCCATGACGCACAAGGGCCAGCCATCAACACAAACCGTTATCCTTAACACGGCATGTCCACGCCGCTCGGACGCCAAAACGTCACGTACGACGCATACGAGATGTACACACACACACACACACACACACCTTTGCTCCAATACACACGTCTGCGACGGACACACAAGGCGACCCATGTGACAAAAACAGACACACACACACTCACACACACACTTAATACCACACGAAAAAAAACACATCAAACTACACCTCAAACGACACCCAACGCGGAAGCTAACGCCTCTCCATGAACTTCTCGAACACTTCTCCCCCCTTTACAAAGTGCACCCAGCTAGCCTACCGCTTTAGCTCGCTAGCTAACAACAAACCCCCCCCCCCCCCCCCCATGTCGTTTCAGCCCGAGCCTCGCGTCCAATGTGGCCGTAATAAGCACACCCCCCCCAAACCCCCAAATAAAACAAACCCAAAAAAACCGGAGACATTTTACCGTGTTTGGTTTCTAGAAGCGTCTCCCCCCCCTGGCTAGCGGGTTCGGTGTTAGCATGAAGGCCCGTCTGGCTAGCTTGGCAACGGCAACGGCGACACAGTGGAACGCTACGGTCGGCTAGCCGCGTTCAAACGGTGCACATCCATACGACGTTAAGACAACAAAAAAACAAACAAAACAAACAAAAACGGAGGGGGGGCGGCGGTCGTCTGATTTGACGACCACGTTGGTCGTTTTTATTTTAAACAAACAAAAACAAAACAAAAAACAGATTTCAAACGTAGGGCGTAAAGGGGGGGAAATAAAGGCACGCGCCTACCTAGGTAGTGGCTATCCTTCCTCCCGTCCTCTTGTTGTTCACTTGTCGTCTTCCCCCCTCCGCTCCTTCCTTCCTTCCTTCCTCCCGTCCTTCCTTCCGTCCTCTCCGGCTGGTCGGGAGGGGAGGGTGTCTGGCTGCAGTAGTCCTAGTCCTAGTCCTAGTCCTGGTCCTGGTCCTGGTCCTATCCAGTGTCCTGGGGTTGGAGAGAGAGGGGACCCACTGTGTAGATAATGGGCTCGTAAGAATTTGAAATGGCTCTTGCGGCGGACGTGGGTGAAATTAGTGACTAGTGGGTTTGTAATGTGGATGCTGGATGTGTGCAGTGTTTTTTTTAATTTTTAAATTATTTTTTTTCTCTCTCTGAAGAATCAAAAGGCGAGCTCATCTGCTGTTATTTGTGTGCAGTTTTTTTATTTTTTTATTTAGAAAAAATACAACCCGGCGTGGGTAACTTTGACCAGACGCGAGGGTCTGTATTTAGTGGGTACTTACTGCCACGTAATGACCAATAAGATGAATTGCAACTACAAAAAAAAAAATTAAAATGTATTCAATTAGTTATTTGTGGTGGGTCTTTTATTCAAATTAAAGGAAAGTATAGCTACTAGATTAACTGTTTTTTCATTAATATGCATTAGTAGCCTATCTAAACAGCTGGCTCTGTCCTCGGTGTCACCCTGGACACAGTGGAGGGGCTGGGGGATGGACTATGGGAGGATGAGGACCAAGTCCATCATGGACATCCTCTCCCATCCCCTCCCTTCCCCTCCATGGACAACCTCTCTCATCTTCTCCCATCCCCTCCATGGACAACCTCTCCCATCCCCTCCATGGACAACCTCTCCCATCCCCTCCCATCCTCTCCCATCCCCTCCCATCCTCTCCCATCCCCTCCATGGACAACCTCTCCCATCCCCTCCCATCCTCTCCCATCCCCTCCATGGACATCCTCTCCCATCCCCTCCATGGACAACCTCTCCCATCCCCTCCCATCCTCTCCCATCCCCTCCATGGACATCCTCTCCCATCCCCTCCATGGACAACTTCTCCCATCCACTCCCATCCACTCCCATCCACTCCCATCCCCTTACTGATCAATTGAATATGTTTTTTTCTTTCTTTATAACTCGTCCTCCGGCTGGCTCGATCAGGGTGATCAGAGACAGACATGGGGGGATGTTAACATAGTTCATGCTGTCCTTACTGTACAATTTTTAAAATGTGTTTTAATTGCACATTAAACACTTTACAAGGTATTTTGCACTGTCATGGCTTTTGGATTACCTTTTGGTCAGCTAACTCCTATAAATTTACATTTTGTAGCCCTATTTATATTTTTGATACAGATTTATTCTATTGCCACTTATTTTATTATTATTATTATCATTATTATTATTATTACTGCTACTACTACTATTGTGTTTTTTATGTGAGCTGCTGTAACACCTTTATTTCCCCTCAGGGATTAATAAAGTAGACCCTATCTGTCTGTCTGTCTGTCCAGTCTGACAAGCTAGATTTAGAATTGAATTCCCACAAGACGATGGGTGAGTCTACGCTGAAATGCCCGGCTTTCTATGTAATCTCCCACTTTGGTGAGGGTTGTATAATAATTGCAAAAAACTTTGCAATTATTCTGTGTTTGTATGTCCAGGCTCTTACTTTGATATTCTGTGCTTAGTATTTAACCCTAACCCTAACACACTTATCTCTGTTGTATACTAGCAATGGGTTAACTTAGCAATTGGGTGTGCTTGAAACTTGTTCTTTTGAAATCCTTACTCTACTGATAGCGGTTTACTGTTGCACTTTCTTCTAACAAATGTACTTTTTGTAAGTCGCTTTGGACAAAAGCGTCTGCTAAATGCCCTAAATGGGTGTGTTGGGAGAAAAACTGTAATTGCCCAATAGTGTCTGTCTGCGGCCTGCAAAACGCTTCAAGTCACGCCCCCTGCTTCAAGTTACGCCCCCTGCTTCAAGTTACGCACATCTAAGAATTGAATTGTTGATATCAATAATTAACATTTTGACGAGTGAGAATTGAGTTGTAGATATCATTAATTAGAATTGCAACTAGTCAAAATCACATTATGGATATGTTGAATGGGAATTATAATGTCAAAATTGAATTATAGATAGGCCTATCTGTAATTGAGTTTGAATAGAAGTCAATGGTAAAAGTGGGCTAGTAATTAAGTTACAATGAACATTTCCATTAGTAAGAAATGAGTTGTTGATATCAAGAATTAACAGTTTGACTAGTGAGAAATGAATTGTAGACATCTTCAATTAGAATTGCTACTAGTCAAAATGACATTATGGATATGTTGGCTTGGAAGCCTAACAAGTCAAAAATCAATTGACATCACCGCTACTGATTAAATGTTAAAACGGCTTGCTATACACGAGTGCAATTCAAATGAATGACACTGGAGGAGTGGGCATTTCCAGAAGCCTTCAATGTGGTTTGACAGCTGAGCAGGTTATGCCGATGCAAGGGGATCGACTTACAAGTTGAGTCATTTCGTTTTCTGCAGCTTCGTTTAAGGGTGTGAGTGTCTTCATTAAATAATGGCGCTGGTCTTTTTGTAGTTCACTTTTTAATGATGAGAGGAGCAGCAGAGTCAATGGCTGAAGATAAGGCAATGTTGACGTCATCCGTGAGTGCATCCACGGAGCCCCTATAGTGAGACAGAGGAGCAGGTGAGTAACTTATCTGTCATGGCTGCAGTAGTTGCAGGGGTGATAAGCAGCCTGGCTGTCATCGCGGGCAGGGCCGTTTCTAGCTTTTTGGCGGCCCTCTGCAAAATGTTGTTTGGGGGGCCCTATTTTGTGAAACTATGGTGGAGGGTCTATCATTAAATTAAAGATATCTGTAAATCAGTTTTGACTAGTTGAAATGTAATTTCTACATGTGAAAGTATATGTGTAACATGTCAAAATTAACATGGAGGGACAGTTAACTACAAAACCTAAGCCCTGCTCTTGACTATAGCGTGCCAACCAACAATTTTTATTTTAGGGACATTAACCTACTGTAAAACTCATCATTACCCCTGATAGGTATGTGTTGTTTGCCATATACATATGATAAACACCTTAAGTTACCTGAAAAAGATCTAATTCAAGAACTATCCCCAATAAAGACTGTAATAAAGATAAATCACCTTTTAATGTTGTTAGGCTCACAGATCCACTCAGTGACAATCAACCTGTGTCACACTCGTACCCCTCCCAAATCAATGCATCTGTGGGTCATCACAATATGGCATTATCTGTGCTTGTTTCAGAGCAAAGTGGTACTTGTCCAATGGTCAACATTCCCTCAACATCTGCAAGCCACAGGCATGGTTGAAATCGAGGAGTCAAGCAGCTTAATACGAAAAGGAGAACATGGTTGACCAAGGTAGAAGAAAGGTGCCCGTGCGACACTGGCTTACGCTGATGTCCGGGTTCTTGGAGAACCTGTGTTTCTCAGGCCTGATGTTCGGCTGGGCCTCACTGGTGTTTGTACTAAAAAACGATGGCTACTTCGCAGATCACTGTGTAAATGTCACGCTGAATGACAACACCACAGCAACTGGTAGGACAACAGGCAAATATGCACTGCTGTTTCAAGACTGTAATTATTCAAATCACCTTGCTTCACCAACAAGGGTTCCTTGCTTCTCTCTCTCTCTCTCTCTCTCTCTCTCTCTCTCTCTCTCTCTCTCTCTCTCTCTCTCTCTCTCTCTCTTTCCCTCTCTCCCTCGTCCAGATTGCAGCGGTCAAGATGAGCAATTCTCAATAGTCCTGTCCATTGCCTCTTTCTCCACCTTCATTTTACGCTTCCCCTTTGGCTGTGTCCTTGACCACTTTGGGACAACAGTGACCCGGCTGATAACTACGTGAGGATGTTAGCTTTAGTATGCACCTGCCTCACTCGATGGAATACTGAACATTTCATAATGCCCTGAATGGGGAAATTAGCGAGGCTACAGCCTTGGCAAAGTCCACCAATGTGATTTACAAATGATTGTATTCTGTGTTTATCTGTAGAACTTTATACACCAGCGGCACACTTTTAATTGCCTTGTCAACACCAGGTAACTTGTCACAATACTTGCTCTTTTAATGCTTAATTTAAGTTAATTCAGTTACAGTGACAATAACTGCACTCTAAAGGTGTGGTTTCATTGTGTTTGTTTGTCCTTAGACTATTCAGTTGCGTTGTTTCCGGCCGCGTCTTTTTTGATGATCAACGGAATGCTGTTCTGTATAACCAATGCTCAGGTATGTAAAATGCTCAGGTACATACTAGCTTAATAATGCAGTTGACATGTCAAGCCTTGTTTGCTTTTTTGACCTAAGGTGGGAAACCTGTTTGAGAGGCATCGTTCCACTGTGATCAACATGCACTCAGGCTTCACAGACAGCTCTGCAGGAGTCTTCCTCATCGTCAAGGTGAAGCAAGTAGGCTGAGCAACTTGAAAAACTTCAATAACTTGAACTTATATGGACACACCTTTGCGGTTTGTCATATGAATACATCAAACATATAATTTACTTGGCTTTACTTTCTAATTCTTCCATAGCTACCCCAGTGTAATAAACCGGAAAAAAAGTGTAACATTTGGATTTAGGGGTTAAAAACCCCTAAATGATATAGATATGGGCTCACAGATCCACATTTTAAGATACCCCCCCCCCCAAAGTAATGAGTAATGTGCATTGCTTATTAATAATTAATTAATAACTACTCATACTTTACTTTAATCATCCCCCTACTTTTAACACACCAGGTCAATGGTTGTTTACACTAGGTTGCCTTAGAAAGAGCAATAGGGAGGTTTGGGGTTTGGCTGGTGCAATGTAACATTTGCATCTCTGCTGTCTAGGTGCTGCACGAGCAAGGAGTCTCCCTCAGAACGTCCTTCCTGGTCCTTTCCTGCGGGTGCATCTGGCAACTTTTGAGTACTTTCTTCCTGATGCCCAGAAGACATATCCCCTACCCACTACCAGCTGATTACAAATACGGGTCAGAACAAACACCATCACACCAAATCACCCACATCCCCACCCCACCAAACCACCCACAACCCCATCACACCAAACCACCCACAACCCCATCACATCAAACCACCCACAACCCCATTACATCACAACAAACCACCCACAACCCCATCACATCCAACCACCCACAACCCCATCACACCAAACCACCCACAACCCCATCACGTCAAACCACCCTCGACCCCATCACACCAAACCACCCACAACCCCATCACACCAAACCACCCACAACCCCATCACACCAAACCACCCACAACCCCATCACATCACACCAAACCACCCACAACCCCACCCCACCAAACCACCCTCGACCCCATCACACCAAACTACCCACGACCCCATCACACCCAACCACCCTCGACCCCATCACACCAAACCACCCACAACCCCATCACACCCAACCACCCTCGACCCCATCACACCCAACCACCCACAACCCCTCACACCCAACCACCCACAACCCCATCACACCAAACCACCCTCGACCCCATCACACCAAACCACCCTCGACCCCATCACACCAAACCACCCACAACCCCATCACATCACACCATCCACTGTCAGCAGCAGTCAGACCTGATCCCACTGTGGTGGATGCTTTGGCACTTTGTTTGCCAGGCTCAACTGTCAGTGCCAAGGACCAAAAAGTAAAGGAAAGGTGAAAGAAAGCAGGAATGAGGAAGTGAACATGATGGATCTGAAATATGAAGGAGATGAGCAAGTGAAAGTGGAAGGTATTGTACATTGTCTGTTTTATGTCATATCTCTTCTCGCATCCAAGTGAAGCTTTGTAATTAAACCGTTTTGACCTGCTCTTGACTAGTCCCTAGCTTCCAGAGTTGTGTGCTGTCCTTGTTCTTTCTCTGGCATCTGCTGTGGACCGCCACACTGCTGTTTTGTCACTTCCTTTTCCTGGTGACTTTCAACCCCACACTCAACCGGCTGGCAGGCAATGACCTAGACCAAGGTAAACAGCAAATGTTTCCAACTTCTAGAACAGAAAAGTGGGAAACACACCTGGCAATAACAACAATTGAGTGGTCCATTGAGTGGTGTGGTTGTAGTGTCATGTGGTATTGTCTTCTGTCTGTTTAAAAGGAAAAGGTGACACACTCAATTCCACAGATAAAAGACTATGTGGCACAATTATATGTTAATCTAATCTTGGGTTCCTGGGGGCGGGGGGGCAAACTTGTATAAAATACCTTGTGACATTATGATCTGGACTGCATTCTGTTACAGAGGGGTCTCTTGTATGGGTAACACTTTACAATAAGGTACGCAAAACGTGTAGCCTGGCAAGCCAGACCTACATCAGAAAGATGTAAGGTCTGGCGTAGCTCCATTGGCAGTGTGGGCGGGATAAACGGTTGTCTTTCAAGTTCCCTCTGCACGCAATAGGATAGCGCTACAACCAATCAGAGCAACGAAGAAGGTGACGTAGTCAGAGCGACGGCTCTGACTACGTAATTAATCAAAACTCAGAATAAATATTTATTTTCGAGGAAAGACTTCAGTGCCGTTCTTTGTTCTTTTCTCAAATAAAATGTTAACTTCAAGTCTTGAAGAGTCGCGGCCAAAGCCGAGTGGAAAGACAACCGTTCGCAAGCAGCAGCAGCCATTGTTTACCTAACACGGAACCGTCGCAACTCTGTCGTCATTAGGTAACCCGGCTTTCGACTCCGCCCCTCACGCTGTGATTGGTCAGACATACAAGACATACTTGGTGTTTCCAGCACCAAAAAGCGGACGGAGCTTTGCTAGACTACACTAGCTGCCAAATAAATTTGCTGCCGCTAGGGGGTGTCTAGAGTTCTAGGCTACAAAACGTGGGTAGTTACTGAGGAACGTTACTGAGGGCCCCAGTTAGGGCCCCAGTTAGGGCCCTGGTTGTTCATCATTCGTTACTCAGTAACGAATACAGTAGTCCCCTAGTCTGTTTACCAGTAACTCCTCAGTAGTTACTGAGTAACTGTCACTTAGGGCCCTGTTAGGGCCCCGTTAGGGCCCCAGTTAGGGCCCTGGTCGTTCATCATTCGTTAGTCATTCGTTCCTCAGTAACTACCCACGTTTTGCGTACCTTATTGTAAAGTCTTACCCTTGTATGCATACAGTAAGTACTTTTATACTTTTTCTACATTTAACATTTGGAGAGGATACATGCCTTGTATTGGTCCTCTTTGTGGTGCATATTAATGTTCAGCCTATGGGCTACAATGATTCAATTAGTTATTGTGGAACAATCACTCTTAATACACAAGCTGTGAAAGGTATTAGAATATGCAGTTGACATGGCTTTTGAGTTTAATAAAGGCTGCTTTTTACACGGTGCACTATATTGCCCAAACATCATAACCTTTTCAAATGATTTGCTTCTGCATCACTGACTAAATAGTGCCCTTTAGTGCTTTTGGTTTATTTCACATTGCAACATTTTGTGAATGTGTCATCAGTCATCCATGTTCCCTGCTGTCTCCATAAAATTGTTACGTGTATGTATCTAAAACGCGCTCAACTCCCGATAAGACCTTGAAGACTAGGCGCTAGATACTTAATGTAGTAATATGACGAGGTATCATATCCCCCCCCCCCACACACACACACACACACACACACACACACACACTCACTATGTGAAGTGCTTTGGGTGTCTTGAAAAGCACTATATAAATGCAATGAATTATTTATAATAAAGAAAGATCAGGACAGCACTCCAATTTTACTTTGTAATATTGGGACGGGTAATATTAAAAAGTCAAATTAGAATTCTGTCCTCGTCTTTCTTTTTTCTGTTTATGTATCTTCCATGTCTGCTTCTCCCCCTCCCAAGTGAGTCTGTACACCAACGTATTTGCCTACATCCAGTTATGTGCACTACTGTGGGCACCATGCAATGGCCTCATACTGGACAGATACAAGCACCGACCTCTAGATCAAGGTGGGTGTCATATACAGCATCATATACTTCAATAGTTTGATTAACACTAATGCGTTGAAGTAAAACTTGGCACCAATTAATTTGGCTGGTCACCAGGGAAAGGTAGAAATAGACACAGGCATAATAATTACAAGACATCCAAGAAACTAGCAAATATTGGCTTCAAGGGCTGGACATTTTCTTTTTGTTTTCCAGTGAAGTTAGTTATTCACCCAGTCTGCACAGTTTCTCTGCTCCCAGCCCAGCTGCAACTTTCAACACTGCAGAAAGTCAAAATGCAAACTTCACCAATCGATTGCCCTTTTTTCCTTTGTCCTCAGGAGAGAGCATGCAGGCGACAGACCTTAGCACCTTCCCACTGTCCCTGGGGCTCACCTCTCTGCAGGGCTTCCTCTTCTGCATCTGTTTCACCGTGCCGGTCCTTCCCCTGCAGTACGTCACTTTTGTCCTGCAGGTCATCAACAGCGCCTTCTTGTACGGAGGACACCAATCCTTCGTCAGTCATGTGTACGTTGCCTTCACATCGTTCTCTTTGATGTCTGTTTGTGCCGTGTGGGCAACTTGACATTAAACAACATTTCCTCACTTTGCCTACCTCCCTCAATTATCACTTCTACTGCACGGCTTCCTCTAAACCACATTACATCACCCCCCACCCCCCTCTCTCACCTATCCCTATATCCTTTTCTTCTGTTGCAGCTTCCCGGCGTGTCACTTTGGGAAGCTGTCAGGCTTGATTATGTCCATATCGGCTGTGGCGCTTCTGCTTCAAATCCCGGCCGTGCAATTCATAAATCAGGTGCTCCAAGGAGACCCTTTCTATGTGAGTAGACAAGAGTCATGTCACATTGTGAGGGGCAGTGGCTCAAGCTAATTAAGAGGACCACCCTCCCCCATTTTCAGATGAGTCACAAGGTCTCTGTTCAATTTGAGCTGCTATATTTAGAATGATATATATGAACAACAGCATATGCAGTGGTAAAAACTACAACAATACAACAATCATTATGAAAACGTAAAACACGTCTTTTTTTTGGGCCAGATGGCACTTCAGCCAATGAGGGCAAAGGGGCAGTGGCCTCTGCAGCCACCCCCGTGCACGTGCCTGATGGTGAAGCATGACTGTGGCATATAGTTCTACATACGTAGAAGAAACACAATATGCTTATTTTTCTTCTTATTTTGTTGTGCACAGTCAATGATGATACTTGAGTAACCGGGTGTCACAACCATGGTGCATGGAAAATACCTGAATTCAATTCAAGCCTGCACCTAATGATTGCACGCTAATTGACGGTCATTTTGCAGGTTAGGTTCTGAGTAATATATGTAGTTAACTGAACTGGATTTACTCTGACCTTTGTATCTAGAATATGTATCATTGAGATTTCCTGTGAATTCCTAAATTACAAAATGTAGTACCTTGAAAGTACTGCCCCTTGGTGGTTATCAGCTCCAGTTGCTTTGTGAGCATATGTTAACTTTTACAAAACCAGTGGTGTACAGTACTTGAGTAAGTTTACTTCGTCACTGTGCTTAAGTATCTTTTGGGAAACTTTGTACTTTAACTGAGTATTAATAATACTAGAAACCTTACAATTTCTATTTGGCTAAATTTATAAAGAAATTATGTACTTTTCACTCCAATTCAATTGACAACAATCGATACATTTTTCCTTAGGTGGGTTTGAGTCTTAGATGGTGTGAAGTGCATGTTTTTGAGAACTTAAGCACATGAAAAATCTAGACTTTAAGACTTCGACTTACATTTTTTGTGACACACGTTTTTACTAGAGGGCTTTTATATAAAACTTGAGTATGTTTCAATACTTTTACCACCCCCAAACTTAAATGATGCGCTATTTTTTTGTTTCCATTTTTCAGCTTCCGTTCTTCCTAAAGGTAGCCTACTCTATCGTACAAAACTTATGGATGGTAATAGTTCCCAAAAGAACGTTAATGAAATAATCCACTCCTTGTATGATATGAATCTCTGGCTAGCCTCTTAAATGCAAATATACTGGATTTTATAGAGTTAATCTGATGTATTATTATTTAATATCCATATGTAAAATATATGTATTTATATTTTACTTTATATTTTAATTTGTTATATTTACTCTAGGTTTCCATGCGCTTGTCTGTTAAATAGTTTTTAATAGTTGTCCCTTGGTGTGTCCCCCCGACCCTCCCCAGGCATATGTCGGTGTGACCATCTTGTCTCTGCTCACCTTCATCCACCCACTTCACGTTCATCTGCACTGCAGAAGGCAGCTCAGCCGGCGCACGCAAGCACAAAGGGAAGTACAAGGCTAACGAATGGAAACAACAACCCCCAAACAAGACTTTTCACAAGTGCTATCCATAAAAATAAAAATACGAAGAGTAATAGTAAAAACCCAACAAGGGGAAGCAAGCAACAAGTAATGAATAGAAGAGGAAAAAATAAATGTGTCTAAACGGTTTAAGAGAAATGAGAAGCACCCTTGCCTCGGTAGGTTAAGGGCAAAATGATAAAATATTAAGTCAAGAATGAATAATTAAGTGCAAGAAGACCATATGACGTATCAGAAATAAAGGGGTGAGACTGAACAAACCTTTTATAATTATTGGTTGTAATTCTCTAATGAATGTGTTTCATGTTAACAAACATTTTTCATTTGCATGTTGCAACTTGCTTCTGGCAGTTTTATCATTGCAAAAAAGGAAGGAAATCCAGCAATAACAGTGGAGCCATATAGCAGGAGCCACATCTTTTACTGTACCACAGGAAGTGATACACTAAGTACACCTATTTAATCAAAAACAATGACTATTTAACAAGAAATAAATTACTAACTTTGAAGGGACAAAGTGAAACAGTGCCTTTTTATCAGCTAGATATAAATATTTGAGTCAGTGTGTGACAGGACACCAAACACTTAATGAAATCTTTTCTTTTGTCCAGGTGCTATGTGCATACCATTTTATTTTCTCTTAAGATCCGTCTGAAGCTTTTTAAAACTAAATGTGCCATTTAGCAGACCGAGGTGCATTTCCTCAGCCATTTTTGTTAGTTGTTTGCATGGCAATTTTTTGCGCTAAAGTAAATGCTGCTGCTGAACCAGGGAGTGATCCTGATATTCAGCATATATGCATCCTTGGATATAGCGTAGGGTTAGGGTTAGTATGCATCCTTGGATATAACGTAGGGTTAGGGTTAGTATGCATACTTGGATATAACGTAGGGTTAGGGTTAGTATGCATACTTGGATATAGCGTAGGGTTAGGGTTAGTATGCATCCTTGGATATAACGTAGGGTTAGGGTTAGTATGCATCCTTGGATATAACGTAGGATTAGGGTTAGTATGCATCCTTGGATATAACGTAGCTGCTGTCTTGCTGTCCATACTGTGCCATCTGTGAAAAATTATGTTTTAAACTATGCAAAATATGTTATATAAAAGGCCTATCATAACTTTCTGTCTGACAGATCCATTTTTTGGATTTACCTTTAAAGTAGGCCTACACTACTATAAAAGTAGAAATTTGCCAAAATAGCTATACCAAGTTCATATTAACTTCTGAATTGATTAAACCTTCAGTAAGTAGACCTATATTATGTTACACGAAAATCTGGACAACCGTAAGGTGACAGGTTGTATGTGCGTAGAGACAGCTTGCGTTGAACTAATCTGGATTACACTGCGTCTGTCCCACCTCGTGCTGAACCATGCTGTTGTGTACCGCTTTATGTGGTACCCAGCACACTGAGGGTTAGGGTTACTTCTTATATACGTCCCACCATGCACAAGAAGAAGTGAAATTGTGAAAGAGGAAGATGCCTTCTTGAGGATACCCGCCGTGTCCTATATAATGCTCATTGAATAGCGCACAGTTTTTGTTGCCTCCTGGGCGAGCTATAGCAAATCTCTCTTTGCATTTTTTTTTTAAATATATTTCCTTTTGACTAATCTGGCCACATTGAAGAGTGAAACATGCAAAGATGCAATGGAGGACACAAGATTCTCTACGGCTTGACTCTGACCTCAGGCATAGTGGAGTGCCTGGGTTTTGCGGGCTTGGTGTTTGGTTATGCCTCTCTAGTGTTTGTACTGAAACAAGATGGGTACTTCAGTCAAATGTGTGACAACAGCACTGGCACCAACAATACAATACAAACAGGTGAGTGACATTGCCTTCATAGACTACATGCATAATTTCATCCACCAAATTGACACAGTCTTCAGTTTGTTTGTGGTATTCAGTTTAGTGTGGAGAACGGAGATTGTGCCGCTCTCCTGTTGCTGTAAAGCAGAATAGCTTTCCTGTCTTGGGGCTAATGCAATCTGTGCATTATTCTAATGCAGTCTGTCTGTCTGTCTGTCTCTCTCTCTCTCTCTCTCTTTTCTAGGCTGCCCTGGACAAGATCAACAATTCTCCTGGGTCTTTACAATCGCCTCGTTCCTCATCAGCTTTCTGAGTCTCCCCAATGGCTACCTATTTGATCGCTTTGGTACCACAGCAACCAGACTTCTAGCAATGTGGGTTCTTAAAGAGAGATCTAAAACAGATATGCTTGTAGAAATGTTGTCTTTGTGTAAGTGCACATCTGTGTAAGGGCACAATTGTGTAAGAGCACAATTGTGTAAGGGCACATCCGTTTGAGGGCACATCCGCGTAAGGCCACATCTGTGTAAGGGCACATCAGATTTTGAAAATGTGTTTATAAACTACATGTAATACGTTAACGGTTAGAATTGCTCACTTGTTTTCAAAGAAACAGAATGCTTACATGGTTTGGACTCTTTTCTTAAGTAAAATACTGCTCTTGTTATTATGATCAAGGTCAAACAAGATCAAATGTGCTGAAATTGAAATAAATGCATTGTAAACTTTTCTCCTGCACTCCCAGATCCCTGTATACCACTGGGACTCTGCTAATGGCCTTCTCTAATGCAGGTAGGATGCACACTTTAGTACACATACACAAACTGATATTCTCAAATTGAGTCACAGTTCTGTCCCCTTTTTCAAGCCAATTAAAATCCTTAAATGTTTGGTTAATATGGATCGATTGAGTGATTATTTGAATAACGTAATGACCTCAGCGAGGAGCGGTCGATACACAGAGGAAGATTTTTACGTGGTATGCTGTGGCCTGTGATCACATGTGTGTTTTCTGTTCCCCTGCTATGTAGCATACTCTATGCTGCTCTTTCTGGCCTTGCCCTGCCTTGCTGTTGGAGGGATTATGCTCCTTCTAACTAACATGCAGGTGAACACATCATTCAGACACTCAAGTGTACATTGACACCCGCATTGTTTTTAATGAGAGCAACTGCTTTTGTTACACTTCCGGCACAGTACAACTGTGCAGCTTTGAACTGACTGTATGACTATGCTTTTGGGGAAGATCGGCAACCTATTCTCTGCCCATCGCTCCACTATCATCACCATCTACAATGGGGCCTTTGACTCCTCCTCCTCAGTCTTCCTCATCGTTAAGGTAACGGCCAAGTTTCAGACATCAAAAAAAGGTACATGCCCACATTTCAAGTATGCCTGGAGATGAATCAGTGTTCCTGTTTTTTCAATGGACACTACTGGGAAAATACTGCCCATCAGCTGATCATTTTAGCTTGCTTGTCAAACAGTAACTGACGGATGGCTATGGCGGTCAGCCATTGACACATTCATAGGTGTTAATGCTACTAAGAATTGCTATGTATCTAGGAAGCATGTGATCTATGAAGACAGGCCAAGATTTCCCCTCCATGTATTTTCAAAATCCTCCCATCTCTTACAACTAAATTGTATATGTTTTATTTATAAGTATAAGTATAAACTAATACTATCACAAATGAATTAGATAACATGCATCAAGGCTCAAATAGTCCATTCCCACATCGGACACATTCTTGTTAAATCTGTTTTGTTGTTGTTTATTTTTTGCCATTTATTTGTGAACTAACTAATGTGTTAAATTCATGCTCTATCTGTCTATTCTGAAATATCACTCTACCTGAATCAGATTGAACCAGCAATTGTCTTTCTTTGTAATTGTATCAACAGTTAGGTTTTTCTCTCTTCCAGGTACTGCATGAACAGAACATCTCCTTGCAAACCTCCTTCCTGGTCTTGTCCTTCTGCAGCATCATACATCTTCTCAGGACCTTCCTGTTGATGCCCAGAACACACATTCCCTACAGTCCTCCCAGTGACTACAGCTACGGGTGAGCAGTGCTGCCCTTGTCAAACACACCGTATATATTATTATAAAATGTAAAAATGTTCAATGCAAATTAACACCACATTTGGCAAGCCAGTAAGAACATTTTGCCTTATTTTCATGTAGACTGAGATTCAGAAAATCCAACACTTACAACGTGGAGGAGTCAGAGAATATGAGGCAAGTAGCCACGGAAACCGACGTGATGGAGACCAAGGAGGCAGCGGACGCGCCGGGACAAGTTGAAAACCTCTCTGAAGCCCAGCTCTCAGAAAAAGGTACTGCTAGTGCAGTTATCATGACGTAGTCTCGTATTAAATAAAAGCCCAAAAGACTACAACAGGGGATATTTTACTCAGAGGTTCTCAAACTTTGCATTACCAGTGCAAGTCCCTTTAAGAAATGTTTAAAACTAAGCTAGCATTAAGTTGACCATTATTTGGTAACAAACATGCAGCCCTTCACTTATGATTCTGTATGTGGATGATGAAGAGATTCTGGAAGCAAAATTATATGGATGTTGGAAAACAATGCATGAGTGGGTCGCAGCAGGGGACCAAACAATATTTCTATTTGATACAAATATTTAAAGGTCCTATTGATAGCATTTGCAGAGCTGCCATGCGTCACGCTTTGAGTGTGACAGTCACGCAATTTGACCCATTCTCACACCACACGCCACACTTGACATTTCTCATGCTTATTTCCCCATTCAATACTCTAAATTTATTTTTATTATATTCACGCATCATGGCACTAAAGTCTCACTCTTGTCATTTTCTGAAACTTGGCAGCCCTGCATTTGTATGTAGACGAATATATTTTTTAAAATAATAAATCCAGAGCTTTTAGAAAGTTTTACTGGAATAAAAGTATGATTGTGAATTAATCATTTAAAAAATGTTACCGGGTCCAAATCGAATGTTTTGTTTATCTCTGTCTAAGATGTCTGACTTTTGGTTTCCGCTTCTAAGGCTTGTAGTAGTATTACGACGTTAGTATCACGTGGTATCTCTGTCGTCAGCGATCAAGGTTGCCAGTTAGTATGTAAAAATGTAAGCGCCCGCCATTACTCTGCACAAAGTAACCTAAATCTATAGCTAATGTATAGTTACATGTTGCAAAATGAAATCATTACTCTACCATGCAGGTTGTGAAAAGAAACGGCAACCACTTGAGGGGGCGTGTGCTTCGAGCAACAGCGGTGTTGTGACGTGAATGCAACGGGAGGGGGAAGGACATCTAGACATCTAGTGGCTGAATGTTATCAATAGCACCTTTTAATTGTATTTGATTAGTATATTTTGAAGAATGGGGGGGATAGAAGACAAAATGAGGAATACTGTATTGACGAACAATACACAAAGAGAAATGTTAATGTCTCCCATTTTTGACATGGTGATGACAATATAAAACATATTTGGTGGTGGATCATGGCATGAAACCATTTGGGAACCCCAACCCTTGGTCTACACGCCATCATCCAAGTAGCTTTTGTAGTGTATTTTCTGTTACAGGTTGTTCTCCTTATTTATTTTGTTCATCATATTCACTCATCCTTTACACAAAGAATGCTTCTGCTCTAGGAGAAGAACACAGAGGTGTCCTCTTACAACTTAGAGACATATAGATAAACCTAAATGCTAAAGGTGTAAATTAAAGGAGACAAACAGACACCCCTAAGTGCTAATTGTTTACGTTAAAAGCTCTCTCCCATGTCCTGGGACTGTGGGGTTATCTTGGTCATAAAATCCAAACGTCATCTGCTAGCCAGGGAGGGCAGTTTCGGCCCTCAGAAATGAGCCAAGTATGGTATGGTCTGGCTCAGGCCTATAAGAAGTGTGTGCATTAGAGAGAAGGGAGAGTTTTTCGGACCCCTTTGGGGGATTCGGACTCAGATTGGGAGTAGATTCGGCCACCATTCAGATGCATAGAATGTCATCCCACTTGTGTTCTCTGTTAATTAAAAAGTTATTTACTCAGACACTTTTGGGAGCGGACCTCCATCATTTCATCATCCACAGACCAGTATTCTGGCAGCCGAGAAGAATATACTACACTTTACATGTGAACTATGCTCTGCCACAGTGCCTAGCTTCTGGAGCTGCGTGAAGTCCTGGTTCTTCTTCTGGCACCTGCTGTGGCTGTCCCTCATGCAGCTCAGGCACTACCTCTTCATAGGCACCCTCAACACCACGCTGAACCGCCTCTCCTCCTACAATGCGGCCCTAGGTAATATGAGGACGCTTGTGACCTTCTTTATTAAAGGGCCCCTATTTTACCACCGGGTGTGATGTTGATTACCATTACAAGCCCTGTCAAAAATCGACCCTCTAGTGACATCACAAGTGGGAGTGTCCACCCAGATGTATGATAGATGGATCAACCTACCAGCCCACTCAGTAAACTGAACCATTTGGTAGGCGTATCTATTTATCATACATCTGGGTGGACTGCCTTGTAACGGCTGATCAACATCACACCTGGTGGTGTCAAAAATTGCCTGGGAGCAGTCTAAAACTGTTCAGTTCAGTCAACTAGAAACAGATATTCTTACAGCGCCTTTCACTCACTGATAGCTGACAGGTGGCTATGGCATTTCTAACAAATTACACTCAAATGATAGTATTAAATCTTACCTACAGTACCTTTAAGTCCATCTACTTCATAGACTTTAAGACCATTACAAACCCTCAGTTATATTAAGCAATATAAGGCCCTTTTTTATCATATGTACTTTTCTATCCCCACTCCCACAATCTAAAGACTTCCTTGTGTGTCTTGCTTTATATGGATGTTGTGTTGTGCTGTTGTGTTTTCTCAGTGAGTCAATTCACCAATGCGTTCGCCATCACCCAGCTGTGTGGAGTCCTGTGTGCCCCCTGGAATGGTCTCTTGCTGGACAGACACAAAGGCAAACCCCGGCCTCCAGGTAGACTGTGTGTGTGTGTGTGTGTGTGTGTGTGTGTGTGTGTGTGTGTGTGTGTGTGTGTGTGTGTGTGTGTGTGTGTGTGTTTCTAAGTATTTACTCTAAATTAGTAAATCCTCATTTATTTACTCTAAATGGACTGCATTTATATACGGTAGCTCCTTTCAGGCCAATGGCCACTCAAATCACTTTGCAATTCTGCCTCACATTCACCCATGTATACACCTTTCATATACTGACGGCGGTGTCAGCCATGCAAGGCACCAGCCAGCTCGTCGAGAGCAGTTAGCGTTTAGGTGTCTTGCTCAGTGACACCTCAGACATTGGGGTATACCCTTTCGAGCTGGGTGTCAAAGACCCTAACCACACCGCTACCAGCTATAGGCTATATCCTTCAAACCATACCTGTCAACCCTCACGTTTTTCCCAGGCCTCTCGTTTAAATATTCTCCTGTAAATCTCCCGTATTTTTGCCCTTTTGTGTTTTTATTTATATGATGCAGGGATGTTCACAGCATTTCACTTTCAACCAGGTGTCTCATATTGACCACCTAACCAAGCCAAGTGGCGATTTTAGGATTCAGGGAAGGCCTGGGAAGGCCTCTTGTCGATTCACCCTTGTTTAAATGTAAGGGGTATGTGGACAGTGGTGGGACGGACCGGGGCGGCGTAAAAATTTTCCTTATTTTCAAATTCCAATGTCGACAGCTACGCTACAAAAATCCCTGCTGTCCGCCTTCTCAATACCCCAACTGACCCTCTGCGGCAGGTGAAACGGAGCATGAGGCAGACCTGCGCTCCTCCATCGTCTCCCTCTTCCTGACCTCGCTGCAGTGCCTGCTGTTCTCCGTGTGCGCCACAGTGCCGGTGCTGTCCCTACAGTACCTCACCTTTGCCCTGCAGGTGCTCAACCGCTCCTTCCTGTACGGCGGCCACGCAGCCTTCATCAGCATCGCGTGAGTGGGGGGGCACACGTACCTACACACACTTCACGCTCACACTCACCTCTCTGTGTCTCTCACACTCACTCACACACACACACGCACACACACACACACACACACACACACACACACACACACATAAGAGGTAGTCATTCAAGAGTGGCACATTTATCCAAAGCAACTGTAAATTCGGATACATCGTTGTTAAAGGTGCTGTAAGTAAGATTCTATCGTTGTAAAGAGGGAGCAGAAGAGAGCAAGATTTTGAAACAAAACATCCCAAAAAAACCTTCCTCTCTGCTCCCTCCCTCTCTACGTTTCTTCGCCATTGAGAAGTGTTGCATTTCACACACCTGTGATTGGCAGGCAAGATGGAAAGAGAATCAGGAAAGAGTTGAAAGAGCCCTGATTGGTTAGAAATGACCCAGGAGCGGTCTAAAATCTAAATTGACTCATAGTACAGAGGCAGGCTCAGTCAACTCATATTCTCGACACATTTCACTCACTAATAGCTGACAGATGGCTTCGGCATTTATAACATTACACTCAAATTATAGCTGTGGGGCTCACGGATGCCTACATACAGGAATCATGCCGACATTGGGGATTGAACCCTGTACCTTTCGGTTGGGAGTCAATCTCCCTTGACCCTCCCTAGACGATTCTCCCCCGATTACTCGCCACCTCTCTCTCTCACTCACACACACACACACACACTCACTTACACACTCAAAATATATTCTTTGTGTGGCTCTTAGGTTTCCAGCGTGTCACTTTGGTAAGCTGTATGGCACGGTGATGAGTCTGTCCGCACTCTTCTCCCTCCTCCAGTACCCGTGCTTCACTTTGGTGAAAGACGTCCTGAATGAAGACCCTTTTTATGTAAGAAAACCTTTGACGGTTTTAAATCATGTTTGATGAAACAAGACTTTTGAATCATGCATTTCCTCCCAAAGCCCGTATGCAAGGACATTCTAGTGTTATTGCAAAAAACACAAGCATGTACTGTACTTCTAAACAGTGGAGGCCTATGCATGTGCATTATTGAGTGAATTAATTGTAATTGTGCTGTGTTTCAGGTGGATCTTGCCTTGAATTTCCTTATGCTGCTAGTGTTCATCCATCCTCTGAACGTCTTCATTCACTGCAGACGACTTGGTCAAGAAAGACAGAAAAGACAGGACACCAATCTGAGTCTTTTAACAACTGAGGCAACGACATAGAGGGAGGGAATGTGTCACATATTTTTGTATACATGTGCCATGGTCCTGGTTTGACCTTCTAAAACATGTAGAGTAAAAATAAAACAAGTCTTTCAGTAAGGCCAGAACAACCTAATGGGGTGGAAATACCAAAATGTATTTGTACTGTAACGTATTAGAAGATTTGCAAAGAGGAATGGTACATGGTATGTTTATTTGTATTTTGAGGACACAGAACTTAATAAAGTTTTTTGTAACATTTTTGTCATGGTCAAAAATATATTCTCATCACTTCAATACTGTCATCTCCTTAGTAGACCGCTATTGGAGACAGGGTTGTAAAAAAAAAAAAAAAAAAACAGACAAGGTACTACATTGTGGAATTATCTTCTTAAATCTTAGAAAATATTAACTTTAACTCGGCGCTCGATTCGACCAAAACAGCCAAAACAAAAAAAACATTGGAAGCAGATGAGATCGACTAGCGGCATCAGTTGAGTGAGGGTAACACCATTCCAGCTTCTCCAAAGTAAAGATAGTTCAGCAACTTCCCTCGTCTCTTTGTGAACAGTGAATCTAAAAACATCTAAAAAATTACATTGTTTTAGAGCTACATGTACATAGAGCTACAACTTTTTTGCAATTTACTCAATAAGCTCCGGTGTACTGTGCGGGCTTGTGATGTCACACAAAGACGCTAGATAAACTGCAAATGTAGCTCAATCAAGAAGTTATTTTTTGTGTATTTAGATTCACTGTTCACACAGAGATGAGTGAAATGGTGTACTTTACCCTCACTTCACTGACGCTAGTCAATCTCATCTGCGTCCATTGACTAACTGGGTCAAACGCTAAACGGTCGAAACGGCTGAAAAAAAAAAGTAGTATTCCTTTAAGAACGTGTCGACGACAAAATGACCAATAACAACGCTTGAATGCAGCGTTTAACATTGACAGTAATACAAGATTTGGTTACAAAGTCACTCACATCCTCTTGGAATAACATTACCATGACTTGCATTACAGAACATGTCAGAACACCATTTTAACTTATTTTCAAATGCACATGTGCATAGATCCCAGTAATCTCAATGAGGATAAAAGTGTAGGAATGCAACTAAACCATTTTAGTGAAACCAAATTAAAAGATTCATATACATGTCAAAGCCAGACTTTTTAGAACCAGGTTAGAAAGTTGAACATGACAACATTAAACGCATACAAATAATTTCCCAAATGTAATACGAATTAAAAAGGTAATACAAATGTTGTCATTTACCATTGTATGAATCTCAGACCCCTCCAGAGAGGGGTTGGTGACCATACATTTCAGGTACGCCTAAATAGAAACATAAATGGCAGTACGGTGAAAATAAACAAAAAGAAATATATTTTTTAGAGCATATATATACAGTATATATATATATATATATATATGTATAGAGAGAGAAATCATGGTCTTAAATCCTAATAGTCAGTTAACAGTCAGCTTAATAAAAAAAATAATAGTTTGCGTAGTTTTCTAATATAAAGGAGTTCTCATTCAGTGGGTGTGGTCATGTGGTTATGATGCAGAAACAACATCTCAGCCAGGCTCTCCGGAGGTATGTTCCTCCTCTTGCTGGTGATGGCTCCTTGCATTGAAAAGTCTTGTGCAGCGCTCCCTGCTACTGCCGGGGCAGCCAGGTAGGCCCTCGCGACTGTAGCCAGCAGCGGGAACTGCCCCATTTTGGACTTCCACCACTCCAGTGGCTCAACTCCCTGGGAAGGCCTCTTGTCGGCTGTGAAGAGGGACAGCTCTATGTCCACAGCCTCCTCCTCCGCCAGGGCTGCCGTTCCCCCTGCAGGGGAGCCCAACAGGTCGCCAAGCAAGAACTGCATTCCAGACAGACCCTCCCGGCAGTGCGCCTCCTTCTCACCCGCTTCCTCGCTGTCCTCATCTTCCGCATCGTCGCACCCTCTGAAGTTGATGGGCGGAGTGTTTTTAATGCGCTTGCTCCTCCGCGGCTGGTTGTCGTACGAATCTGACGACGAGAGGGAGGAGCTTCTCTTGATCCGACTTCGCTCGGCGGCCATGCTCCCCCTCTGGTCCTCCTTTAGCATCTTGACTGCCTCTTCCTTCAGCCATTCGAGTGTGGCGGTTTGTTCCTTGAGAATAAGCATAACAGATGATCAGGATATGGAAAACAATATCGCCCGCCGTTCCAAACACTTGATTACAAACAAGCAAAAACATCTTTTCCAAATAATTAAACGTACCTTGGCCTCCATGAATCCCAGGTGACGGAACTGGGGGTCGAGAGAACATGCCACGCACAGAATCCGGTTCACCACAGGGTTCTCATAGCAACCCGCCAACCGCTCCCTCATTCTCATTTTCACCCCCTTGGTGAGGGGCAACACATCGTTGGGCTGGGAGACAAGGTGGCGCGTGAGAAGGCCAATGAGGATGGGCTTGACCAGAGAGAGACGAGGGAAGGCCTCCTTTGCAAGGGTCTGACAAGCCACGTTCATGGGCTTCAGGACCGAACTGAGTTCCTGCAGAACCTTCCACTCGGACTCGCCGGGAACCACGACGCCAGCCGCGTTAGAGTCGCTCTCGCTCTCGTGTTTTATGATGGTGCCCGTTTCCAACTTGATCAGGTCACAGACCAACTTTTGATGTTTGTTGAGAATGTTAATCACAGTGAAGATACTTTTCCAGCTGAGTGGACTGTGAGCCCATGACTGTAAATGAGCCCGTTCCCCCAATGGTATTTTCAGTAACAGCAGCTCGATTTGAGACCGAAATGGGTTGTTCTTGGGGCATACCGTGAACAGTCCTGAGAGGATATCTTGAAACATTCTCAGGGTTTCCGAGATGCCAGGAAATGACATCACTTCTTCAACGCAGCCTTGCACCACCGCAAAAAAGCAGGGGATGTGTGGACTGGGAGCATGTTCACTTCCGCCTGGCTCGCATCTTTGGTTGCGTCTTTTCAGCCCCAAGCTTGCCTTCTCAACTGTGTCACCTCCGAGCAGGACTAGATGGGAGCGAGGGATTCCCCACTCTAGGGCCATGTTTTTCACTTGGGCTTCCACACCCGCCTTCTCAGTTGCCACCAGCCTTTGGGTGGTCAGGGCCCAGTTCTGACAATCAAAGTTTGCGTCTATATAATGTACCCACAGAGTTGCATTCCTACTCGTTTCCCCCTGCCACACATGGACCCAGACATCCACACTCAAAGTGACTAAATGAGACATGTCCGTATGATGACCAAATGTCTCGTTTGTCTCAGATTGTGGCATGTAGTTAAAAGCATTTTCTTCTTCTTCTTGGCTCACTGTTTTACATCTTAAAAGCTGACGCAGGCGCTTCTTCTCCTTTGTGTGGAGGTCCTTCATGAGGGCCTCCAGCATGCAGGCTGAGGGCAGCTCTTTGTTGGAGGGCAGGAGGCTCCGTATCAATTGCTTGAAACCTTGCCCTTCTACCATGGCTGGTTGGTAGAGGTCCCTGATCAGAAAGTTGACAATGGCATTGCTCAAACTGTCGGAGCACTGAGGGAGCAAGGGGGGTATAGAGGCCCAATCTAGTGAGCGGCTGAGGATTGGAGCCAAAGCCTTGGACTTTTGACCTATTGATCAATGACAAAAAAAACACGAGTTCAGGATTGATCAAGGGATGGTGGTCGACATACTTCAACATGCAAAACAAATAAGTTGAGATTACTGAAATAAATCACTAAATTAATGAATTACAAAAATGGACTGCATATAGCTTCCGACCTGGCTCTCTAATGACTTCTTTACATGAGCTGAAGAGTTCAATGTTTGACAATGAAGATAAAGAGGTGCCACTATTAGGACGAATACTTTACCAGATGTCACAGGGTTCCGGCTTCGTTGGCCCCTGAGGATGCGATGTGAACTAATCCCGTGTTTACCGGTCAGGTGGTTCACAGTGTCTACAGAGGCCACCTGGTCACCACATAGCTTACACACCGCCGTTCCCCAGTCAACGGGCTGGCCAGTCAGGTCTGGCTTGAATCCATAGAAGTACCAAAGTCTGCTGTGGGCCTCAGTAGGGTGCCTCAATAGGTTTTCAGTTCCTGGGAAAAAGTTATACTCTTCGTGGAAGTAAAAAGAAGACTGGCTCAAAACGGAGGCGGGACCAGAGTCGACGGCTGAATCCGGGGTTGACGTGCTTGTCACCTTGTGGATGATGGGCATGGCGTCCTGTGATAGGCTGTTGTTGAACCAAAGGGACGAACTGGGCTCTTCTAGGGTAACCATTTGGACGTCCAGGTAGAGCCGCAGGATGCTCTCCTTTTTCCCGAAGTCACATCTTGTATCACCAGTATCTTGAAAACAAAAATAATATAATAACATAATGATGCTGTATTATAACGATGCTTCTGACATCCATGTCATCCCAACATGAAACAGAATGACTCGTCGATACGGCGGCGCTGTTCTCCCGCGCAATACCTATGGACAGCTACACTGAACGAGAACAAGAGCATGCTTCTGTAGACTTACCCAGGCATAGTATTCTAGCATAGTCCTCGCCAATCCGGACCTTGAGTTTGCCTCCCTCCATGATTGGCTTTGAGGTTTTATAGTAGATCTGATGGTTCAGCTGGAGCACAATCAGGTTGTGATCCTCCTCCTTAGTGGCATACGAGACATACCTAACACATTTTTGCATTTAGTCATTCTGCGGATGCTTTTATCCAAAATGGCTTACAGTAAATTTAAGATACAGGAGGTTAGGGGGCATTTTGCTCAAGGATATCTACGGATTGACTACGGACACTGAGGTTTCAAACCCAGGACCTTTTCGGAGCCAAACACCCACAAACACTAGACTACCCTGCCCCCCCCCCCCACAACATGATGCATATGATTCATTAATAGTTCACACACTGTAAAATCTTAAATAGTAAGGGTTTGGTCTGTGGGCAGTGTGACTTAAGTCAGTGCGAATTGCTCACCTCATCCAATTAGATTTGTTTTCATCCGTTGCGTCTACGTAGTAGAATTCTGAGTCCTCCCTAATCTGGAGATGTGAGCAAAGTGTTTGGTTAGTTCAATTCAAACAGTACAGGCTAAACTGGACTGCATTCACCAAGTCATCCAAAAGCGCGCATTCCCCAAAACAGATATCGATCCCATCAGATATGAATCAGAGACACTGTGGTGACCTCAAGGCCGACGGGGCAGCATAATTCATTCAGTCGCCGGCTTTTCTGCTGCTGGTGCTGCTGGTCTACTCACAATCCAGGCATTGGTGAGGCTGGTTCGCAGCGCTCCTCGGACCAGTTCCCCAACAAAGGGTCCAAACAACAAGCCCTCTTGAAGGTGAAGTTTGGCGTACACCCCCATCTCAACCATCCACTCCTTCGACGAGACTCCAGGTGGCGCCATGTCGCTGGGTTCAGGTTCCAACCACAAATTAAGACAAAAGGGGAGGGAGAGCATTGCCCGCGACGGTCCTCCCTCCAGCCAGGGCTCCCCCGGTCGAATGGAGGCATCTGAGATGTAGGTCTGATTTGGAGTCGTCAGAAGATCTGGACCTTCCTTCATAGTATTTTCTGAGCCACAATCCCAAACTGCGAAGTCTGAAAATACAACGGTTTTGTGTTGAACAAAAGTCGAGCTGTAGACAGGCATGTAGTAGACCTTGGGAAGAGTTACAAGACACAATACAAGATGCAGCTTAATTGTAGTAGTAGTAGTAGTAGTAGTAGTAGTAGTAGTAGTATTAATACAACTAATTTGAAAATGTACTACGGAATAAATACAATGTATGCCTATAATGTTCATAAAATCGAATAAAAGAAAGACTAAATATATTATAATGGCAAATAGATAGGCCTTTAGTTCTTTTTTTGGAGTTAGTTCTTTCAATAGTTTTCAATAACCTTGTTATTATTGACCTATATGCTTCATTTTAATTTTTCTTACGCGACAAGGACAGCACCACCGCAAGTCTTGGCAGGATCACATGTTACATGTGATCCTGCATCATCATCATCATTTTGCAACTGATATCAAGCATTGATATGAGTGCTGATCATCTTGGTAAGGAGGACATGGACACAGTGTTAACAATGTGTACACCTTGAAGACTTTCAGTACTTTGCCTCTCGGGGAACCAGGCAGCCCGACTCTCCTTCACCATGTTGTCACAACAAGCCCCATTATGCTTTCACAGACATGAATAAGTGATTCATGTCACCTTAGTGTGTGTGTGTGTGGGGGGGGGGGGGGGGGGGGGGGGGGGGGGGGGTGACGTCACACCGTGTTGAACGTGCCATCTTTAGAGGTCGCTCTGCAGTCTGGCGGTCCCTACAGGTGGGAAAAGCCAGGTAGTGGTCCACACGTTTTGTTTGCCTTTTTTTCGTTGTCATTTTCCCCCCTCTCCCCTCCGTGTACATACACAAACATGGCCAGCTAACTTCACACACACACTCTTAACACACCTGAAGGCTGACATACGTGAGCATTCACGCCACGAGAAACAAACAAACAAACAAACCCACAAACCCAAGCCAAAAAAGCAAAAGCCCTTCCATTGATCCATCGCACCGCATAGGCTCGTACGTGTGCGCATGTGCATGTGCATTTAAACAGCTAACGTTAACATCACGTAACGCTAAACTCGGGGGGGGGGGGGCGTAACGACGCGGTTTTCGTCCCCTTAGCGGTCCGTCCGTCCGTAAGTTAACAACACGTGGATGAAAACAGACGCAACGGACGGGTGGGTGGCGAACCGGACCGGGACCGGGACCGGGCTGCGGTACTCACCGCGCGGCCGTGTGGCCAGCATTTTCCGGTGGCGGGTCCTCAGGTGAGCCCTGAGGTTGGTGGTGCTGCCGTTCTTGCTGTGCACGATCCGCCTGCACAGGCGGCAGATCGGGTTGCAGGGGTCCAGCGGCTTGCCCCCCTCGCCCGCTATCAGCCCGAAGTACTGCCACACGTTGGACTTGCAGTTGGGCTTCGGGATGAGATCCATGTTTTCTCGCTACTTCCTAGAAAAAGGTAAATAAATAAAAGCATGTAGCAGCTGCTCGCTGCTAAACCCCTGGAAAAACAACAATAGCTAGCTACACACAACAACACAACACACACACATAGGACTATTCGCGAGGATGCTGGCGCCACTGGCTTGCCGTAGGCTGCTTCCGTCATCGCGAGAGAGAGAGAGAGAGCGTGAGCGAGTGACGTTGCCTAGTAACCGGATACATTGCGATGCCCGCCTAAGCGACCTAATGCTCAAAGACACCTGTGTGCAACACAAACAAGGGATAATAATGGCTTCTTGTTTGGTTCCCGACTTCCCCGCTGTGATGATGGCTCTGGAGCATTTGGGGGAGTTGGACAGGCGGCTGAGGGAGGAGAAGGTGCCTTTCAGCCCCGAAGCCGGCCATCACCTCAAGGAGATAGCGGCCGCCGTCACGAAGCTGGAGGCGTCCAGGCGCTCCGCCCACGAGCAGCTGGAGGTGGAGACCATAGAGAACGGCAAGGTGAGGCACCAGCTTCGCAAGGCGCAGGACGAAATCAGCCGGGACATAATGGCAGACGTGGCGGCGGCCAGGGAGTCCAACGCCAAGGAGCTGGAGGGGCTGCGCGCGGACCTGAACGGCGTCTCTGAGCTTCACCGGGCCGCGGCGAGCCGACAGGAGGACCTCGTCAGACAGAACGCCGCGCTGCGTCCCGAGAGGGAGCGGCTGAAGGCGAAACACGAGGGCGACATGGCCGTTCTCAACCGCCAGACCGGCCTGAGGCTCGGCGGACGGGTCCGGCTGGGGCGGACTTCGGACCGGGCGGAAGAGGTCAAGGCCCGCGTCGCCGCGGCGGAACGCGACGCGGCGGCGCTGCGGCGAGACGCGGCGCGCGAGAGGGAGACGTTCGACGAGGCCAAGGGCCGCCTGCTCGGCGAGATGGAGCGGGCGAAGGAGGAGCGGCTACAGCAGAGGCGGGAGAACGCCCGGAAGAAGAAGGAGCTGGACCGGGGCGCCCTCCTGCAGCTGGACACGGACGACCGCCTGGCCGAGCTGACGCACCGCAGCGCCCAGCTGGGGCGCGCCGTGGAGCGGCTGACGGCGTCGCGCGAACAGCACGAGCGGCAGCTGACGGAGGCCGCCCAGGACCGCCGGGACGCGGCGCGGCAGAAGGAGAGCCGCGAGGGGGAGCTGTGCGCGCTGCGCCGCCACTACGAGACCACCGGCCAGCGGCTCCAGGAGGACCTCATCCTGGTCGACCGGGACCTGGACGAGGGCCGGGCGGCCGGCGGCGTCCGGCGGGAGCGGCTGGCCGACGTCGCGGAGAGCTTCGAGGCCCGGCGGCGGGAGGAGGACGAGGCCCGGTCGCTGTACCTCAACGTCTCCAGGCGCCTGGACCGCTCCACCCTCCGCCTGGAGGATCGCCTGGCGTCCATCGCCAGGCACCGCGTGGAGGCCCGGGAGATGGAGGAGGAGACGGGCCGGCTGCTGGAGACCGACGTCCTCAACAGGGCGCTCTTCCTGGAGGGCCGGGAGAAGCTGCGCCGCCGGACGGAGGTGGAGCTGAGGAACACGGAGGGGGCCGAGGAGGAGAAAGGGTCGGCTGGCGCGTCTCCTGCTGGAAGCGAAGCGGGAGCAGGAGGCGCACGTCGCTAAGGCAACCGCCGACATCAGGCGGCGCCAGGGGCAGATACCGGGAGCTGTGCCGGGAGGAGGTCACGCTGCGGCGGAGCCTGACGTCGAACGACGACGAGGTGGACCTCCTGGACGGTCAGGTGACCCGGGCCGCGCGCGACCTCGTTCAGACGGAGAGCGGGTACGGCGGGGAAATGGAGCGGCTCGCCGGGGACACCGAGCGCGTCCTGAAGGAGAGCGAGGCGAAGGAGAGGGAGCTGGGGGAGAGAGAGGCGACCCTGGGGGAGGCGCAGGCCCGCTTCGACCAGGAGGAGTCCACCCTGCGGGGGCTCGAGCGTCTGATCGCCAGGCTGAAGGAGGAGAAATCCCACCTGGAGCGATCCACGGAGGACCTCCGGGAGAACACCGGCAACCTGCAGAGGCCCAGGGAGGAGATGAAGGCGGCGCTGGAGGCCACCAGAGCCCGGCACCGGGGGCTGCTGGTCAGTCAAGCCTCGGAGCTCAGAGCGGTGGAGGCGGGCATCGGCGACGGCGGGCGAAAGTTGGAGCAGGTGAGCATGGAGAACAGCAGGATGCGCCTGAGCATCCTGAGGATGAAGGAGGACATCGCCGACGCCAGGAAGGACAAGGAAGGATCCAGGAAGAGGATCATGGCCCTCCGGGAGGAAGAAAGGGCTCTGTTTGAGCGTGTGCTGCAAGGGTGGAGAGAAGACCTGTTGGTGACTGGCGAGGGGCGGGACGGCAACCGTCACTTGTTGGAGGCTTTTGGGGGCGTGTTGGGTCAGCTGGGGAACAAAGGCGTTCAGTTTGAAAGCGTTAATGCATGTGTGCAACAGCTACTGCTACACATAAGCAAATTGGGCTACTAGACAGTAAAGCACTCGCTTATAGAGAATGCAGTTATGAACATGCATCAGACCACCTTGTGGTATATTTATGTTTAATGTGTGTATTCAAAATATGTATGTGTAAATGTGTTAAAAAATACATACGTGTGAAGATTTGTATGGGATCCTAAAGTAATATGATGTATAATAAATATAATTGAATACAAAACCTAATTATATTTCAGATCACTGAAATGTGTTTTCATAATCCAAATACAAAAAATCCTAAAAAAATCTATTGTTCATTGTTTACTGGCTCTTTATTTTTCAACAATTTAAAATTACTATTTTATCAATTGCTACAATTTGAACTCCTGAATGCGAGTTATAATTCATTCTCACAGTATTCTTTTCCTGTTATGTCTTGCTGTAATCATGCCATGTTTTCCAAAATATATTTAAAAACAAAACAGGCCCACCAAGCACGCATAGACCCAGTCTGCCCTATGAGTCACTAAGTCACTAAAACCCATTGAGAAATTACCATTGTCGTTTTTATTACCACTGATAGAGCCAAGAAGAATGAACAGTGGATTACGCCATCAGTGATGGAAACGCTTTCATCACGGTCAGACTCCAACCAGCAGATGGCAGAAGGTCTTTAGGTATTATCACCGTTGTGTTGCTGTGACCTTGTTCTGCAGCTGTTGGACGAGAGAGTAACACACACATACATACCGGTACATACACACACACACACACACACACAATACAAACACAAACCCCCACACAGTACCTATATAGACACCGATACACACATGCAACCCTATGGGTTACCATGTGCTGAAGATAGACATGGTGGTGTGAGAAGACAGCTGGTGGGGTGCAAGGATCTGAGAGGAAGGCAGCAGTGTGTTGTGGTAAGGACGACCACAGACAGCAACACATTGGTTGTTGGTTCCACTTCATGCTTAGTCTCTGCTTGGCTCATATGTAACAGCTGTGTAATATTTCTCTGTGGTCATGGGTTGATGTACAGACGGACCATCTTTTTTTATTTAGAGCGTATTGTAAACATTTTTTAATCTATTTTTATAAAGGACTTGTCAGAGGACAGATGTTTAATATTAAAAGGGAGAGGTCCTTGCTTCTTTGGCAAACATAACATGTAATAACAATATTTCTTACATGTGCATTTTAGATGGATGTTTTGACCAAAGTTGCATGGGCTTGTTTCTCATGATTGAGAGGCTAGAAGGTAAAACGCCACACCAGCAGCTGAAGTTGTACTTGTTGTGTTGGAAAAGAGAGCGGTTTCAATCTGAAGGTCAAACAGTGGAGTAGCAACTTAATACTATGGAATGGCAGACATATAAACCCCCAGCGAAATACATGTGATCTTTCTTTCCTTCTTCCTTTCTTTCTTTCTTTCCCTTTCAAAGGGGAAGTAATAAGGGGCATTCCCATGTAGTGTGTAAGAATGTGCAGAGCCTCCTTACATTCCCGGCAGTTACTATCCTGAATCAGACCCATTTAATACAGCCTGAGTGGGGTGAAATAATATCTATGCAATTTTATAGCGAAATGAATTTGCTTCTAACATCTCTTGTGGCCCAGCCAACGCTATATTTTGCCATGTCTCCTCCCCAATATCACCTCCTAGGTCCCTTTGCCAAATTAACCTTAAGCGCTGTCTACTGGGTGGCACGCCGTGTCCAATTGGGTCGCTCTGTGCTGTCGACTGGGCGGTGTGCGATATCCGCTTGGTGGCGGTGCAGGATGACTGGACGACTGGATAGGCGGCGTGTGCAGTTTGGGTGGTGGGTGTCTGGTAACTGGATAGTCGGTGTGCAGATTGGGTGGCGGGCGTCCGGTAACTGGAAATGCGGTGTGCAGGTCGGGCGAAGGTTTTGAATGAAATGGCTCTCCATGCTTTTGAAGCCTGGCATGAACATGCACTTTTCAGGTTCAGCGTGTCCGAGGTTGGACAACGAGCTGATCTGAAACCGAAAGTCCCGGGAAGCGCTCGCTTGGGTCAGGTTTAAGCTTAAACATCCATAACCTGCTACTCGAAACAGGGCCCAGGGTCACATTCTGCATACAAGACAATCTGTAGAGGTAGACACTGACAGTATTCTACTTTTACAGGTAGATTACTCTTAATATCAGTAAGAGTTTATTTAAAAATGTATATATTTTTTCAATAGGAGGGGACTTTTGGTTTATTACAGATGGGAAATGTTTTGTTCAACTGCCAATCTAAATGTCCCTCCGATATGACAGCTATTTGCATGTGATGTTGAGCTCTGGGAATAATGTCAGTCGTGATAATAATGTTACTGGGGATTGGGTAAAAGATACAACGGTATACTAAGTATCTTCCTGGAAATTAGTCAAATCAATTGGATTATACAGTATCACAGCACATGTTCTGAGAAATGACACAGTACTGCCGACAAGAAAAGACAAGACTGTATGATTCAAGGGAAGTGTGTGTGTGTGTGTGTGTGTGTGTGTGTGTGTGTGTGTGTGTGTGTGTGTGTGTGTGTGTGTGTGTGTGTGTGTGTGTGTGTGTGTGTGTGTGTGTGTGTGTGTGTGTGTGGTGTTCAATAAAGTCACTGTGCACCTTTAGCACAGTCTATCTATCACTTTTTGTATTCATTCATTCACTCGGCACAGAAGAGTGTAATGCAGTGTACCCTGCCAGCACATGACCTCTGTAATACCCTTTATGAGTTGGTGACGTCCACACAGCCTAATCCCTCTCTCTCTTTCTCCCCCTCCCTCACTCTCTTCCTCTTCTCTCTCCGTCTCTCTCTTCCTCTTCTCTCTCTCTCTCTCTCTCTCTCTCTCTTCTCTCTCTCTCTCTCTCTCTCTCTCTCTCTCTCTTGTGTGTGTGTGTGTGTGTGTGTGTGTGTGTGTGTGTGTGTGTGTGTGTGTGTGTGTGTGTGTGTGTGTGTGTGTGTGTGTGTGTGTGTGTCTCTCTCTCTCTCTCTCTCTCTCTCTCTCTCTCTCTCTCTCTCTCCCTACCTCTCCCCCTCCCTCTCACAGCGAACAGTAAACAGTATGTCCGAGTCAGAGCACATGAGCACACACACACAGCCGCGCACGCACACAACACAACACGGTGTGGCGACACCACATCTGTGTGTGTGTCAGTCGGTCGGACAGTGTGACTATTGTATATGTATGTTCCTGTGTGTGCTCATACATGAGCGATACATGCGCAGACGACAGATCGGGGACCAAGATGGAAACTGTGGGTGAGTGAGTCGGACTTCTTAGGGGGAGACATGGTTTCTGTTTTGATCCACGTTGTGGTGCTTTTGTATGGCTGAACGGTACTTGTATGTTTGTTTTTGGGGGGTTTTGTTCATTTTCTTTTCGTTTTAAATTTAGTCGTGTCTGGTATCGGCTGCCTAGATAGCAGAAGTCTGGACTGAACAGTGCACTGTCTAACTCTGCTTAAAAAAAATGTGAATCGCGATTTTTCTCCTCTAAAAGAATCGAGGTCACGATACTCTCGCGCGATTCCTATTTTATTTGTTTTCTTTCGATCACAACGTGTATTGCACACGTTGCGCCGTCCGCACCGGCGGCGCTTCCGCTACGTTTCACCTCATTGCACGTTTGTCTTTTCTTATTAAAGTTTAAGAAGCGCACCAAAAAAAACAAAAAACTAACAATAATAAAAAATCAAAACAAAAAAAAAGTTGAAACGTTGCGCTTCAACTGAAACGGGGACGCAGGAATGCTTGATGTATAATTATATTGCGTTCACGTCTGTCGCGGATTCCCGTTTAAACGTCACTATAGTAACTCAACGTTTAACGTTACTATAGTAACGGGGACTAGTGTTGGGGGGGGGGGGGGGGGGGGGTGATGTGTGAGCGAGAATTTAACGCAGTTGTTGCGTGACGTTGAACTAATGGCGTGACGTCGCTTCGTTACCGCGATCTGGCGGTTAAATCGCGCGGCCCTAGTTGTGTGTGTGTGTTACACCTAGTCCAGGTAAACAGGCTCAATGGTGAGTGTGTGTGTGTGTAGTAGTAGTAGTAGGGGGGGGAGGAGGTGTGGTTGTTTAGACTTGTTTATACATTCTCTGTTTATCACGTGACGTCATGGATACATTTCTTTATGGAGCGGTTATGCAACAGAGTCAATGACATTTAAAGGGACTACTTGTGTTGTGTGTGTGTGTGTGTGTGTGTGTGTGTGCGTGCGTGCGTGCGTGCGTGCGTGCGTGCGTGCGTGCGTGTGTGTGTGTGTGTGTGTGTGTCCGTCCGTGTGTGAGGGTGCTTGTGTCCGTGTGTGTGTGTGTGTGTGTGTGTCCGTGTGTGTGTGTGTCCAGGCTTTTGTATACACTCAGCTTACACATTGTGTGCCTGAAGGGATCTCAAAGTGTTTCATCGATCAAACCTTAAAAATGGACGTGTAATGCTTTAAAAGCTATACTGTTATAGGCCTCAGACTGAAAATATAGATATTTTTTAAATGGCATTGCTCCTTATGAGGTAATGGAAATAAAAGTAACATTCATAACACTGACACTACATTTTTTTAAATTGTATCTACTTATCCATCTCGTCTGTTACAGTTCCTCAAAAGGCTGAAAAGTTCACTATGTCATCATCGGCATTAGTAACTGTAACTTCGCGGATGAAGCCCTATTTTCAACGGCCGTGTCGAAGCGGGTTTCAACACTTCCAAGATATCCGATTCTAGAAAGGGAGTGCGTCAACAGAACCCGCTTGTGAAATGGGGCTCAATCCTATCAACGCAATACTCCTTAAATTATTTCCCAGTAACTTCTAATCAGTGAAAATCATGTGCAAGTTGGGTCCATGTAGTCATATATAATCCAGTGGAACAATGCAATTGTGTGACTTAAGGGAGTTTATGCAAGTGGGGGCAGGTGTGGTTTGTGTGGGTTTGGCCGGGTGAAGGTTCAACGGATATTGTGCAGCAATAAAGCGATAAAAGTGTTACACGTCGCCGTGAAGGTACACGCCCACAACCACCCGAACAAACACACATGTTGGGCCCTTACGTTATTCCTCCCTCTCCTGTCCCAGCATGTCCAATGGGCGGCGGCGCGACCAGGCTGTACAGCACCCTCAGCGGCGGCCGCGGTCGTTCCCTTCCAGTCCCACCGTCGCACCTCACCCGCCAGCATCACGCCGACAGAGAGCCAGAACCGTCTTTCTGCAAAGTAAAAACTTTACGTTCTGTCATTTCTCTGTTATGTGTTCATTCAGTCTGTCTCGTGTCTTATGGGAGGAAAAGTCAAAACGGAAAAGCGGTTATCGGTTACAAGTCAGGACAATGTGTGTATATATATATATATATATATATATATATATATATATATATATACCACACTATTTTAATAATAATACGATTACCTGGAGAAAGAATCACCGCTCCAGGGTATATTTCCTTCATTAAAAATACACAATAACAATATATCCTAATGAAATACACAACACAATCCTTAACACTATATACCTCCAGGACACATCTTTCAGGGATGCTTGTGAGTAATGGCAGCCGAAATATCAATTCATTATATGTTTTTAAATACTAAAGCCAGCGTTTTAATAATTGAATAATCCCTCTCCTGTCCCCCCCCCCTTGCAGGAAGATCAGGGGTCTCCCATGTGTGACCAGGACCCCCTGGAACAGGAGCTGCTCAGGGAGTGCGAGGAGGCCCTCAGGAGCCGCCCTCCTCGCTTCCACAGACATTTCGTCCACTGTGGCGGTGGACAGGGCGCCCCCAGCAGTCTCATCAGGGTAATGCAGTGGAACATATTGGCCCAAGGTACATCAATGACCGCATAATATCAATACTGAATCTGAAGGCCGCCCGGTCGGGTGACGTCTTTTCTACGCGGCCCGCTAAAAGTGCATGGCTTCTCCGTCTTTACCGCCTCGATTCCCTTTAGCGCTCGGCGAAGGAGCCGACTGTTTTGTCCGGTGCCCCATGGAGGCGCTGAGTTGGCCGGAAAGAAAATACCTCATCCTGGAGGAGATCCTCACCTACAGACCTCACATCCTGTGTCTGCAAGAAGTGGACCACTACTACGACACCTTCCAGCCGAGCCTGAGGAACCTGGGCTACAGCGGCAACTTCTTCCCCAAGCCCTGCTCCCTGTGTCTGGACATCGAGGGGAACAACGGCCCCGACGGCTGCGCGCTCTTCTTCGACGAATCGCGCTTCGAGTTCCTGGATAGCGTGAGCGTACGTCTCTCCGCCATGCTGATTCCAACCAATCAGGTGTGTGTGTGTGTGTGACACCTTACTAGTCGATGTTAATTCCTATATTGAAAAGTGACTTGATTTCATGTGAGCCTCTGTCAACTACTCAACTACCCTTTCAACTGTTGGCATTCACTGGTCCCACTATACAGATCGCCGTGGTGACAAAGCTACGCTGTCGCACCACGGGCAGATGCGTGTTTGTGGCGGTGACCCACCTGAAGGCCCGCAGCGGCTGGGAGAGGCTGCGGAGCGCGCAGGGCTCGGACCTCCTGAGTCACCTCCAGAACCTCGTCCGCGGACATCCGCCCGGAGGCACGCCGCCGCCGCCGGACGTGTCGGACACCCCCCTGATCGTCTGCGGCGATTTCAACGCCGCGCCGTCCGAGGAGGTGTACCGGTGCTTCGCGACGTCTCCGCTGCGCTTGGACTCGGCCTACAAGAAGCTGAGCCGAGACGGCTCGACGGAGCCGCGGTTCACCTCGTGGAAGGTCCGGCCGAGCGGCGAGTGCTGCAGCACGCTGGACTACATCTGGTACACGCGGGACTCCCTGCACGTGGACGCGGTGCTGGACATGCCGACGGAGGAGCAGATCGGGCCGAACAGGCTGCCGTCCTTCAACTATCCGTCGGACCACCTCTCTCTGATCTGTGACTTTAGCTTCAAGGGGGAAAGAGAGAACGCCTGACGACGAGACAGTTTGGCTCAAAGTCGTGGCTCGTCTCTGGGTCTGCCTCCAGATAGGGGAGTGTGAATATGAATGAGACACGAGGGACCGTCCATGTGCAAGAAGTGCTTGCAGCGGTATAGGAAATGGCGAACAGCAGGCTATTCGATGTGATAAGATGCACAAATAAAAGAACTATAGTGAAAAAGGAATCTGATGAGCCTTGAGAACAAACATGATGAAATACGTACATACACTTTAGCCAGCCATGCCTAGTGTCCCAGCTCATGGACCGGGTCAACAGAACCAGACACTGGAACCCCTCGGTGCTACATCTGCTTTTGGTTGTGTGTTATATGAATACTTCAACATGGAAACCCCTGGTGGCCCTTTTCCACCCTCCTCTACCAGAAGAAATACATTATTTCCCAACAGCTGTGTAAACACAGCAATCCAGAGGTAAAAGACAAAAACCACCAATCCTGTGAGTCGAGAGTTTTTGAGAGTCAACGTTTTTTACACCGTTAAGACTAAACCGTTTTTTTAATCTCAGTCAAGTTTGACTAGATTCACACAGTAGGTATTCTGTAGTTAACAATATCAATAAAGTCAATAAAAACAGGAAAATGTCCATCAAGGATTCAAATGTCTTTATATCATTAAAATCTACATGAATACACTTTGAAACAAGAGTACAACAAAATAGAATATACTTCAAATGTTGAATATACAAACAGTTCAGTCTGAACATGAACATCTTTCTCTCTTATATTCAGATTTTCGTTTTAAGATTGCAAAAAAGGAGAGGCAACTAAAAAAAGGAAATGTAAAGGACAGTCTAAACACAGTAAGAAAACCTCTTCCAGCAAAAAAGGACCCACTCTTATGATGGGCAGGGAAAAATATTCTTATGGTGCCGTGCGGCCGTCTGATAACAAATATGCTTCAATACATCCTTGCTCCGGTCTCGGCAAATTCAAAAAGATGAAAATTTCATTTTCCACGTACATGTCCCTTTTTTCCAATCGCCATCATGAAATAAAATGTATGACTGTTAACCATTAATAACGCATATGTATGCTTGTCGACCTACAAAGCAGTAAAACTGATTTGTGAAATTCCACAGGGATTGTTCTCCTCGTTAAAAGAAAGACGAATGTATTCATGACGACCAGAACCACTCCAGGTCCTTGCATTAAAAAAACTAAACAAACCGAGTGACTGAAACGAACTGGAGTCAGTAATACTGTGCTTGGTACAAGTCATGAAAAAAAAAAAAAATACTGTACATGAAAAGGGTCAAATTAAACTACAGGCGGTTCTGTTATCTTAAGTTGTACATTGTATAGCAGATATATAATATATACACACGCGGGCGCACACACAAAGTTTTAGTTCGCTCTTGTTTCTCTGAAACCTCTGGAGGAGTGCTGCAGTTCCAGCCACACTCCATCTGCACAGTGGTTTTCAGAGAAGGAGGTTTAAGAACAATAATATGCTGGTTTCAACATTTGGCCAAAACCAAACTATTTTTCTGTACACCACAACCGCCTCGCAAACTATTTTCATAGTTTTTCCTTTGCTCGTCAGTTAACAATTTTACTTTTTGTTGTAGTGTCATTAACCACACACACACACACACACACACACACACACACACACACACACACACACACACACACAC
>JAOPHQ010004579.1:0-22500 GCA_030340625.1 Merluccius polli
CAAAGTTAGTGGCCCAGTGAAACATAACACATCAAGGTGCTTAAATAATCCTCGCTGAAGAGCAAAAGAAGAAAGAAACGCGCGGCAAATCAATGAGCAGGGAGACTCATCCTAATTGCTTGACGAGGTCTTCGAGGACCCCCCCCCCCCCCCCCCCCCCACTAATTGCACAAATCTGATAGTGCTTCCGTTTTAATTCGAACGGCTTAATTTACTCTCTACATTTGCCTTGGCGTTTGCTTAGATTTCCTCTGTGAAAGGTCAAGACGTTAATTTCATAACGTACGTCTATTTCATGTTTTCTTTTTCCAGAGGGAAAAGCGAGCACAGAGAGAGAGAGAGAGAGAGAGAGAGAGAGAGAGAGAGAGTACAGGCTTCAATATTGTGCTCGTGTTTTAATTGCCAGGCAGGTCAATGGAAAGATAAGATTTTGTCTTAAATATTGTACTGCGTGCAGTGGTTGGCAAGGCATAGACTACAGCACTCTGGTTTAAGGGTCCCTACTGGTGTGAATTGGATTTATGGCCATTACCAGTGATTATTCCTGTCTGCACCGCTGTGTATACCGTCCGCTTTAGTAGCCATCATCATCATGGTAGTATAATTTATTACTCATACTTTATTATAGTAAGCGCCATCCACTGCCATTTATATGGCAACTGATCTCTGAGTGTAGTTAATCCCACGATGTTTAAAAAAGGATTACCTTTTACTGAAGTCATAGCGCTGCTGCAACTGTTGGGCGGAAGTGTCACCGCATTTCATTGGCCCCCGAATCGTTGGTGGTATCTGATTGGCTGTTTCACATTCACATTGTCTTCCACACACATTTTAACATGAATGGCACAGAGGCCGCACTCTGTTTTGGTGAAAGGCACAAATTGTATTATTGGCCGATACGTTGTCTTTTAAAAGACCTAGCTTTTAGCTCCGTGACACGTGCTCACCCACATAAAAGCGCCGGGGCCGGCCAATTTCGGAAGTCTTCATCAGCCCGAGCGATGAATAATGAACAAGGGAAGGAGATTATCCAGGAGCCATCGCATTAATCAGTATAGGGATCAGTATCGGAATGGGCCTGAAGCATGGCCTCTCTCCCCCTCCGGCAATCAAACTCACCAACGCATGTGTTTCCCTCCGACGTCTTGTGACAGACCTTGTGATGTTGTTTCACCTCCTATACCAGTGTTGTTCTGCAAACGGGCAGCATGGGCCTACTAGCGCCCCTAGAGGCGCTGTAGGGACACTACAAGGGAGAAAACGAACGATAGCGAAAAAGAAAAAAATGTGCAACTTTATGTGCGTACTTTTGAACAATATTCTTCAGTAACAAACAGCCCTCAATGTTAAATCCCGGGGGGGGGGGGGGGTACACTGGTTCTTAAAATAGTCCTTTTTTTGTCCCAACTTCATACAGTCTGTCTAATATATATATACATGCACACTTATTTATAAGTTAAGCACAGCAGCAATGTCATCTTCACTTCGCTACAGTGTGCACCAGAAGTGTCAAGTCATGACATGCAGACAAGCCCTGGGGAACCACATCCATATAGACATACTGTGTATATATTTATATATCATAAACCTCTTAGATATACGAAGCATGTGACTTCGCAGGCGGTTGCCGCTGGCGGCCTACAGACGGCGTCCGACCCGCACCTACGCACGTACGTTTTTTTTTTCCGGATGTATTCCTGCGGCCGTGTTTCCAACCCCCGCGACCCGTTTTTTTTATTTCCTTTTTCTTTTCTTTATCTCCCCCCTCATGTTTGACTATCAGACAGATAATCTACACGTTTGTATTCACGCGGGGGAATCACAAGACTGACTGCAGTCATCAGCCGCTATAAAAAAAACGCCCGCGGCGTGTTTTTTTTTTTCGGGAAGAGTTGAATCGTGCTTCCGAGGTTAAACGTTACCCTTAAAAAAAAAGTACAATGAAGGTGCGAGGGACAAAGGGCGATGGAGAGATCCGTACAATGATTGCTGTTCAGGACACGCTGTCTTTCGGGGGATGTAGCCAAGTTCAGCGATAATGGCGGGCGTGTAACGTTTTAATCGAGTTTTCCTGCGGTGCTCGATTCTTTTGTGCCGTGATTGATAGATTTAGATTTAACTTCGTTGATCCCGCAGGAAATTAAATTTGGGGGGGCGCCAGACACAGTCGCTCAGCTGGAAGGTATTGAAATAAATTTAATTTTCAGTTACATAAAAGGAACAGGTGTATAACTTAACATTAAAACGCCGCTATGTTATTGTTAGGTGTTTCATGTTCATGTCTTCTGGTACATCCTGCTAACAGGGAAGTATTTTGATGTTTGATATGTTCTGTGTTGCACCTAGGCAGTGAAAGTCTGTTTGTAGAAGTACACACCTTCGACTCCGCTGCTCAAACCCATGCACACATCAGGTTCACTTTCGTGTCAGGCTTAACACACACACACACACACACACAATATTAATCGCCGGCCTCCTCGACGGCGCTAATCCATTCGGCTCTTGAAGCCGCACCCACTTAATTATGTGTTTATTTTTTTCCCTTTTCACATTTCTCTTTGTCTCTCTGCGTCTTTCTTTTCTCTCTCCCGCTTTCTCTCACTCTCACTTCATCTCTCTCTTCCTGTTTCTTCTCTCTCTCCAACTCTCTCCCTCTTCATATCTCTCTCTCTCTCTCTCTCTCTCTCTCCAACTCTCTTCATCTCTCTCGCTCTCTTCAAGTTCTCGGTAAATGGATTTATCTATAAAAAGACTCCCAGCGCAGGTACGGACGTCTCTCTCTCCCTGGCGATGCTCACGTTGACGGCGTCGACGCGACACACTGGTGGTGGTGTGTTCTTCCGGACGATTTCCCCGCGCAACTAATTACAGCGCGTTAGTTAAACAGAGCATCTGAATGTGTGTGCAGGCCTGCGTGCTCGGCTCACGTGCGCAGAGGAGACCAAGAACCCCCCCTCCAACCACACTGACACACACACACACACACATTCGTCCATACACACACACACATACACACACAGACACACAGCATGATGCTATTATTAGCCTCTATTGTGCATGTGTTTTCTGTCAAAGAAAGGCATGGGGCCCGCCCAACGAGAACAGTCACTAAGCCACTGGAGTGTGTGTGTGCATGTGTATGCATGTGTGTGTGTGCGTGTGTGCGTGCATGCGCGTGCATGCGCGTGTGTGTGTGTGCGTGTTGTATAGAACGAGATGGACCGACAGCCACCACAGGCTGGTGTGCATGTGTGGCGATTGCATAAGCCGTGTGTCTTGAGGTGTGTTTAGACGTCCTAGGGCTGCACTGGGCACCGTGTTTATGATATGACCCGCTAATGGCTGTTGGAACGGGTCCGTGCCTGATGCAAGTATCCAGTCCCAACCTGCTGGGTTATGCCGGCAACACACCGCAGGATTAGTGTGTTTGCACGATTAGCTAACATCATGAGCCCAAAACTCCCCCTTTTTCGACTCCGGTCAGCAAAGCCCCTATTTTTTTTTGCCAGATTATCCTGTGGTGTGTGGGGTGTGTCAAGATTTTTTTTTTTACTTCCCCCAAATCCAATCTGGCCGCACCGATTAGAAATCGGAAAAAATGTACAATATTTTACGATCCGCCGATCAGCCATTGTCACGTGGGAAAGACGATAGCCAATTTGGAGCCACGCCGACCGGCAGAGTTCACCTCACGCTGCAACATGTACAGTCCTTTTTTCCCTACGCCAGTCCATAGTTATTTCGAGTTTTTTCTTGCGATGTTCAGAAAAAAAACGAGTTGCTAGCATAGCATGACCGCCATCCGCCATATTTGTTTACACCATTTTTGATCATGAGATTTTGCAATTGTGATTTGCGAGAGCTCTGGTTATGAGAATCAGGACTGGGTTGTTGGGGAATGGACTCGGTTAGTGTGTGGTGCGCTGTGCCGGCAAAACCGTTGCGGTCCACGCACTTAACGACCAAAACAGTTGCATTGATCTTCATCTGTCGTTTAGGTGTGTGGTCTCTCACGTCTCACGCGTAGCGTGTGCCATGCATGGCTCACGCGTAGCGTGTGCCATGCATGGCCGGTCTCCTTCACTCTCCTTCTCTGCCCCGAGACAACGTACCCACAATGCTGCAGTATTCACTCGCATATTAGGTTTAGGGAACGTTGTGTTGGGGGTGCGACGCAAGGACAGAACCGTTGCCGTTTTGGTTTTGTTCGGAAAAGGATTAGCCCAAATTAAACCCAGTGCCTTTCGTCTGGGAGTCAACCTTCAAAGCCACCAAGGCTACCCTGCGCTGTTATACCCTGCCGATAAGTGTTACTATTAGGTGGTCTTGTAGCGGGTGCTTTCATCCAAAGCGCCTTTTTAGCGAACTCACATACAGGTGATTAAAGAGCAGCTAGGGGCAGCTTAGCATCAGGGATGCCTACAGATAAGATAATACAATAGGAGGGGGTTGGCGATGGATACTGTTTACCTGCGCTAGCCTATTTAGCGGATTCATTTTTTTCATCTGCCTAATCGAGCACTTGGAGCAGTGTCAGGAAATGAACCGGTAACACTTTATAACAACCGCGCGCCTTTGTTAGTAGGTAAGTATTCAGCGTTGGGTATCCAGGGATTCATTAAAAAACGCACAGCGATTAACGACCAAGGGGTTTAATTGTCAGTTAACGAGGGGCCTACAGCAATCTTCATGATTGGTGTACTTCACTACTAACTAATCAAATATTAATGTGTGTTAATGGCTTGGCAGCATACCACACATTCTCCTAATAATACCCTAGAGCTAGCTATAGAACCAAATCTAAAATATGGGTGTTTTACAATAGCTATAAACGCAGTGGTTGCCAAACCTTTTCAAGGCCTCCCCTTTGGTAGCATACATCACCCCCCCACACACATACATACACACACACACACACACACACACCCGTTTCCACCGTTCTTGGTAATAAAAAAAAGAAGGCATTGCTCCCTTTCAAATGAAATGTATGAACCCCTAGCTCAGCAAAGTGATGAATTGCAAAAATTGCCCGTTTTTCAGTTCGTGTTTACAAAACAGCAAGTCCTCCGACAAATCATCTCTCAATGTATCGCACGCAAGCTATTAAAAGACTCCTTGTTGCTGTCATTTGCCCCGTTGACTCGTCGGGAAAATAGTTTATTTCTGATGTCTTTCTGTGGCCGTGATGTGCCAACATTTCAGAGGTGAGCAACACGCGTCAAACTGCCGCGATTACATCGTCATTGGCGACTGTAAAGTCGGGCACTTCGGAGCACATGCATGCGTGGGGCGTGATTCATTCACAGCTTTGGCGTGCAACACATTTCTAATTGTTCGTCCCGCCTATGCTTTGCTTTTAAACAGTGTGTGATTGAGCTTTTCCCCTCGCATCAAATTCTCCCTCCCATCCGATCTCCCTGTGCCCCCCCCCCCCCCCTCTGCGCCTTTGGGAAACACTATACTAATGCATTCAATTTCCATCAAAGTTGGCTCCTCATTAAATAGTCAACGTCGGGAATAACAGTGTAATCATCAATCTGTATTCGACCCCCTCCGTGAGATCAACAAAATATTGACTTTAAAGCAGTTGAATTAGAGACTTTTAATGCTTTCTCTGTTCCATGTATTCATTAAGCCCACGGCGTTGCCCAAAGCCACCTTCCCTTCCGACGCACAGGATTCAACATGGCAGCCACCCAGTCATGCAGGGTTTTCAATGCGACCGGAGGAGACAAGCGGATCACTGTTGAGGAAACCCGAAAATAAAGGAGAGTTTTTAAATACGTGTTAGGTTTATATAAGCGTCGCCCCGCGGGCACTCGAATCATATGGCAACCGCAGTCCCTGTTCCCGCTAACTCCTGACCTCGATAAATCCAATAATCATCCTTTATCGAGAGCAAAGTGGTGGGGAAAACTTCACCCCCCCCCCCTCCCCTGCATTGTCCTGGTTTCTACCGAATCTGCTCAGTACACAGTTGGCATCATTTCCAAATTCATCACAATGTATGAGGCCAGCCAAGCCTCGATCATTGCCTCCTGAGCTGAGATTCACGGTACCCCCTCGGAAAGAAGAACCAGGGGTTCATTAGTGAGTGAGCATCCCCCCCCCGGTCTTAGTGGAGCCGGTCGTAGTGGAGCCGCTTGGATACGCGGCTGTAGCAGATCAGATGAAAAAGAAACTGCCTGTTTCTGATACTCACACGCCTGTGTGTGTGTGTGTGTGGGCCATGCGAATACACACTCAGAGACACACATACACTGACACAGCTAAGCACACACACACATGCGCACACACACCAACACCCACTGCCACACCCAAATACACTCATATAGCACACACACACACACGCGCTCAGTTGTTTTCCGCGTAAAGGACAGCACAAATACTGTAAGTAATTGCGGATGGGAGCTGAGGGGGTAACTGAGTGAAGAGTCGACAGATCCCGTAACGACGTATTCCTCAAACATCACGGACCACCGAGAGCGAGGGTTTCATCTGCCGTGATGAATCGCTCCATCTCTCCGCTGTCACAAGGAGAGGGCCTTAACAAGCGTGTTTTTAACAGCCGTACATCAAGTTTACAGTGTGTGCGCGCCACTAACCAAAACAGGAAGCCAAGAGCGCGTGTCCGTAATCGGCTATTTCTGGCTCCTCCCCCCCCCCCCCTCTCCCTTATCTGGGTTACTTGTTTTGACACTGATGAGGACAAAACAAAAAAAAAACAAGCCAGAGGAACCAAAAGCTATGTTCCTATTAACTGGAAATAATGTGGCGTGGTTATACGCCTGAAATCATCCGACGCTGTCAATTTGACATATAAGGGGCTCCCGCGTAACGCTTTCCACTGCGTTTTCAACTAAGGGCCAAATACTGTCAGCACCCACTGAGAGACCCAATTTAGCAAAACATAAGTTGGCAGAAACGGGAAATAAGAGACTTGCTTTGGAGAAGAGGGGGAAAAAAACAAAAAGAAACGTCCAGACATAAGTATATCGTTTAAGTCACCATTGCCAATGATTCTGTGAATTATGTGCTAAGCTGGGATTCGGGTTGAGATATTCTGAAAGTAATTAGCGTTCGCCGGATTCGTTAATTAAAACCCCCCCGCAGACCGCCACGAGATACCGTAAACGGGTCAGCCTGAATCATTCAAGGGAAGCAGTGCTACCGGTTGTTATGCAGAATAAAATAAAAATACATCTCTCCAATTGGATGCTAATGGTGTTGCGTTCGGTTTTGACACTTGAGCAGAAAACGGCCAATAAAACCTGTTTGTGACGCGTCCAATCCGAGTACAGGGATGTCACTTAGCACATTGTCCTTGTCTGCTGAAAAAGTGTGGATGATGAAATAACACACACGCAAACACACACACAAACACACACGCATGCACACGCACACACGCACGCACACGCAGGATAGTTAGCCAAGCCCATAAAACTGTCACATAAAACAATGCACACGCATGCATTTGCGTCACGAGTTTGTTTTCTGTTAACGCATGAAAGCCACATGCATTCTTCCCATGGGATATCATACACACACACACACTACACATATTTGCATCATTTTTTATCGCACATTGTGAGTCTAAAAAATAAAAGGCTGCACGTGTCCTTGTTGAACGTGTGCATGGTATGCATGACTTCCCTCCCCGGGTTGCACTTGTTATAGTGTATACATGAACTTGTGACTTACACCGCGATCCGCCGCGATGCACGCAGCAAAACCTACTATTATTAGCCACCGTTCGGAAGCCGCAGCGGTCCTGTATGTGTACTGCCGCAGCTCCGGTTGGATGTAATAAGACGATGTGTCAACCCCCCCTGAATAAAGCGCGGAGCGTGTATAACACCCCTATAATAGTCCCCCGGACAGTGAAAGACAATCGATTGCGGCACTGCGGGGGAACTCTTAAGTCAGGACTGAGCGATGAGCGTTGTTGTGTTTTTTTTTACGATATGGGTAGCGCCGCAGTTTGTTTGATATAGTTTCCTCATCGACGTCCTCTTATTATTTTTTCCCCGCGTTATGGTTCACTTAGCTGTCATATCGTTGCTCGCCGAAGCGGTCGGCTCGCCCGGCGCGCGCGAGAGCACGAGGTCGGGGCCTGGGATTGAATAGTCCGATGGCCTCGGCGGGGGGAGACTCGCGTGAAGCGCTGGAGTCTGTCAATGCCGACGGGGCCCCCCTTCACCTCTGCTAGGCAAAACGCCAGGCCTCACCAAACACCCGGGACCGCTGGTTTTATACAAATCATCCGCCGCTCAAGAAGTCAGCTTCTTCATCGTGCACTTGTTTCAACAGGAATAATAAGTATGTTGGGATGTAGTGTGGTGGCTATAAGTACTGGGGTCTGTTCTCCAGCCTTACCTCAAAGCATGCTTGAGCTTTACCCCCTATCTGCTCCTTAGCGACCTGTATCTGTCTTCTCTAAGTCGAAGGATATTAATATGAATATCAGGATAATATAAAGGCTAGGTTGTTTGACTCCCAGGCGAAAGGTCCCGGGTTCAACCCCCCAATGTCTGCAGCCATACCTGTCTGCATCCTTTGGCAATATGCCCTACCTACTCCTTAATGACCTGTATCTGAACAAGCCACTTTGGGTAAAAACGTCTGCCATAGGACTAATAAATGAAAAAATAAAATAAAAGTACAAAAAATATATATTACGAAGTAGAATTAGTAGAGAGGGAGAGTTGTCAGATGCAGCTCTGTCTAGTCATAATCAAAAATGACGTCCCAATCATATGTTCCTTCTTCTGTTTTAAATTCAACTTCTGTTTTACATTCTGCTATCCAGAGGCATTTTGTCCTCTTCATGAAAACAAAAAATGAATTGTTCACCTTGACTTTAGATTTGAACATTATTATGCCAAAGTCAGAGTGGCCATTTGGGGCTGGGGTGGGGGGGGTGGTCTTTGGCTCTGTGCCGAAAGCATACTTAGCGGAAAGACAGGAGGAATGGTCAAATCTAATGGGAAATCAATGATGGACTGCAACATTTCTGACTCCAGATGGTGTTCACATTAGTTAATGAAGATAGCCTTTAATTGAGGTCCTGTCACCCGGCCGACGCAGTCAAACAAGAGCAGTAAATTGAAACACATGAATAAAGTGTGGAGTGCAGTAATTAAAAGCAACGGGGGGATCCATTCTCGATCCCGTTTTGCCGTCATTATCTCAAAAGATTTTCTGAAACTACCTTGGCATGAGTCACGCTGACTCGGGTAAATGTCTTTGTTCCCATGAAAAGTTTGAGTCTCTGAAAAGCCTGAATATTCAGTCTGGTCTTGACAGAGAGAGAGAGAGAGAGAGAGAGAGAGAGAGATGAAAGGCTTTTTTTTCTATTTCCTGAAATGACCCCGCTGGCTCTATTGTGTTTCAATGTCGGAAAGTCTATTTTGCTTTTCATTGCTGTTTCTGAGAGTCATGGCACACTCAGAGGAACAAGAGGAGAACATACTCTGTATGCATTCTTTGGTTTGACGAATGCACAATCCTATCAGTTTGGGTGGGGGGGGGGGGGGGGGGGGGCTCATGCATTGATTACTACTTCTTTAGTCAAAACCACTCGCAGCACAAGAAGAAGCAGCAGACTGTATTCGGAAATGTTTTTCATGGGCGGTGATGTAGAATACGATTGACCCTTTCCCCCCAAAGCGATGCAATTTTAATGTGTAGCGATGTTAAGACACTTCCACACTACAATTACTACAATGGGCTCATCGACAGTGTTGAAAGTGTTGTTTTACTCATGCGTATCATTTACTTATGCATGTTATGTTATGTACAATTAGAGGTGTGCTACATTGATGACATGTACATTGTATGTTCCGGTCAAAATCACTAGGGATGAGATGTCGTTTAACATGTTAATCAAATGAAATCAAGTGTATTTATAAAGCATGTTTAAAAGCAAAACAAATTAAAATAATAGTAAAAAGGCACAATAACAACAACACATTGCAATACATACAAGGCAATACAAATATGATTGTGTACAAATGTAAAACAGTAATAGAATAAAACGTGTAAGATCAAATCATAAACATTTATAAAAGACTATTAAATGCTAAATACAAAACCACTAAGAGCAACCAAAGGCCATTGAAAACATTTAAATCAAAAGTCTTATGTTTTGACTTAAAAGTGTCAGGGAGAACATTTGATCAAAAAAATAAACTCACATCTTTCTCTTTCTCCCTTCCCTTCTCTCACCCACCTCGCCACCCACACTTCCTATCCTCCCTATGCAGGTACATCCGCCAGAAATGCTGCCCTCTATCATCTTCATCAGCTTGTTCCTCTCCACGGCCACAGCCCAGGACACGCAGATCTCGGAAGCGGTGGCGGCAATGTCCGCACCCATCGGAGACTCGTCGTGTGACGTGCTGTGCTCTTGCGAGGAGAAGGATGGTGTCCTCCACCTCAACTGTGAGCAGAGGAACATCAGCAAGATCTCCCAGATCCGGGTTCCTCCAGACGTGCCCTTCCACCTCAACCTCTACAAGAACGACCTGGTGGAGCTCCACGGCGAGGAAATGTCAGGGCTCAAGAACGCGCTGTCGCTGCACCTCGGGGCGAATAGCATACAGGAGCTAGAGCCGGGGGTGTTTAGCGCGCTCGGCTCCCTGAAGAAACTCCACGTGAATAGCAACTTCCTGGTGACGCTGAAAGAGGACACTTTTCAGGGTCTGGTAAACCTCGAGTTCCTCCAGGCCGACACCAATTTTATCCGGGTCGTCGAGCCGGGGGCCTTCAACAAGCTGATCCGCCTCAAAGTCCTTATCCTCAACGATAACTCTGTCGAGTTTCTGCCCACCAACATCTTCCGCTTCGTGCCTCTGACACACCTGGACCTGCGGGGCAACAAGCTCCAGTCGCTGCCCTACGTTGGCTTCCTGGAGCACATCGGCCGCATCATGGAGCTGCTCTTGGAGGACAACGACTGGGTGTGCGACTGTGACGTGTTACCACTGAAGATCTGGATGGAGAACATGCGGGCCCAGTCGGCCATAGGGGAGGTGATATGCAGCAGCCCACACTACCTCAGGGGCACCATCCTGGCGAAAGTCAAGCGCGACGTCCTCTGCCCCTCCCACGCGGATATTAACCTGGAGGAGCCGTCCAAATCACTGGACATCGTGGTCACCCCGTCGTCGAAAGCGGATCAGATTCCCAAGGTGATTGACGCCAGGGATCCCACATCATCTCACGTTCCCGAGAGTCCATGTGTGGAGCAGTGTTCCTGCCATAATCACCCGGTGGCTGGGTTTCTGATGCACTGTCAGGATAGGGGGATTCAAAGGGTGTCGGATATCGGCATTCTTCAGCAAAGCCCCACCAAGCTGGTGATGACGGGAAACATGATTCAAAAACTGCTGAAATATGACTTTGTCACGTACGACAGCCTGGAGCTGCTCAACTTGGCCAACAATCGGATTGATGCCATCGACAATGAGACCTTTCTCAGCCTGAGTGGTTTGAAGAAACTCTACCTGAATGGCAACAGAATCGAGAAACTGGTTTCCACGATGTTTGTGGGCCTCCACAACTTGGAGTACCTGTATCTGGAATACAACCTGATCAAGGAGATTGCCCCCGGCACGTTCAATCCCTTGCCAAATCTCCGGCTGCTGTCGCTGAATAACAACTTGCTCAGCGCTCTGCCGCCGCAGATTTTCCGTAACGCGCCCCTCACCAAATTAAACCTGAGGAAAAATCTACTTATGCATCTGCCAGTGAGTAATGTACTCGATCAGCTTGAGTCACTGGAGCAGATTTATTTAGAAGACAACCCGTGGGACTGCAGCTGTGACTTGCTCAGCCTCAAACAGTGGTTGGAGAAGCTGCGGAAGGACACGGTGGTGGGCTCCATCTTGTGTCACACGCCAAAGAAAGCGGCGCACGCTGAACTCCGAGACATCCGCCATGAGCTGCTCTGCCCTGGCTTGGTGACATTCAACGCCTCACCGTCCGGCGGGGAGGAGAGCGTGACGGCAACGCTGGGGCCCGGTGGGCACAATGGCGAGGGCACCCGCAGCCTGCTGGAGTCGCTGACGGACACCGTCCCGCTGTCGGTGCTCATCCTCAGCCTGCTGGTCATCTTCCTCACCGTGATCTTCTGCGCGGCGGGTCTGGTGGTGTTCGTGGTGCACCGCCGTCGGCGGCGACGGGCCAAGAAGAAGGCGGCGGCCGCGGACGAGCAGCCCCGCGAGAACAACAGCGGCAGCAGCCCCATCCACCTGCACTACAGCATGTACGGCCAGAAGACCACGCACCACACGCTCACGCAGCGCACAGGCCCGGCCACGCTGTACGAGGAGCGCTCCCACAGCCCCATCGTGCAGATCTGCCGCAACCCCACCTACTGCTCCCAGCACAAGGAGCACGAGGTGGACGGCGACTACGGCCTGGATGACCCCAACGGCAAGCAGCACCACCACGTGTGCCGGGGCATCATGGAGCGGGAGAACACGTCTCCGCTCACCGGTAACCCCAACCCCCTCCTCCAGCACCCGCTGCACGGCGGGGGGCCCAAGTTCTGGCCGCCGGCGCCCAGCGAGTGTCCGGCGGAGTTCATGACCCTGGGGAACCCCAACTCCCTGTACAGGAACATCCTGGAGAGGGAGAAGGAGCTGCAGCAGCTGGGGATCACCGAGTACCTGCGAAAGAACATGGCCCAGCTTCAGCCCGGTGGGGTGGAGATGCAGCAGGTGCCAGCTCATCAGGAGGAGCTGAAGCTCATGGAGGCTATTATGTACTCACGTCCACGCAAGGTCATGCTGGAGCAGACCAAGAATGAGTACTTTGAGCTCAAGGCGAACTTGCATACCGAGCCGGATTACTTGGAAGTGCTGGAGCATCAAACTACGTTTAACTGACTTTAGAGACAGAAAATGAGACAAACTGAACAACAGCAACAACAAAAAAATACACATATATAGTATATTATATAAAAAACAAGTGCCTTGTCTATTTTGTCCTCTAGTACTTTTCACAATAGGAAACCTATCTATCATCATATTCACATCTTGTAGCAGTTTTAATTGTAGCACAGAATGTATTTGATTCATTGTCACACTACCAAATTCCTTTGGGTTTATTATCTTAATTATTTTAATGTATCTTCTGCTGACTGCAGTGATATGTAGCTTGTGACAGGTATAGCGTTTGGACCACATTTTTCTCCACTCAATTGCCTTTAGCGACTGATAAACTCATACTCATAGTCATTTAGTGACTGATAAATGACTGTCATACTGCAGCAAAAAAATAAAGTTGTTTCTGAAAGCGCTGCTGTTTTTGGCCCGGGTTAAATCCAAAATTAACAAATTAATTAAAACCAGCGATTGGCTGAGAATAACACTGCAATCAGGTTTTTTTTCTTCTTATCAGTAGGACCATATGATATTATTTCTATCGACACAAAATAATGTGTTTAAGACTATATGTATATTCCACAAAAATATACCATGGACAAAACCAACCAGGACTATGGCATCAGTGATATTCACCTGTGAATATTTTTCTGTCAGCCAGAGACAATTCTTATCCATTTTAAATCTTTGGGTATTTTATTTTTTATTTCATACCTGGTGGTATTCACCAAAATATCTGTTTTCACTTTTTTTTTCTTCTTTCGTTTAGTTTATTTTGTAAATGAGCACTTAAAATGTATTACAATTTTACTGTAATCTTGTCAAATATGCATTGCACTTATCAGATGCCATACGGTAATGCATGACAATCAAACACAATGTCCTGCTGATACACATGTTTTTCCCTTCTGCCAGAAATTCAGAACCACTAATGTGTTTGCTGTGATATTTTAGATATGTGCGTGACTGTGTGTGTGTGTGTGTGTGTGTGCATGCATCCACGCCTGTGTGCGTGCATGTGGGTATATGAATGTGTGTGTGTGTTCGTACGAATGTGTGTATGTGTGTGTACAAATCTGTGTGTGTGTATGTACACTGTATGTATGTGTGCGTGCGCGTGCGTGTATATGCTACCGTGCGTGCGTATGCATGCGCGCGCGCACCCCCGTGCATGTGCGCGCTTATTGACATGCTCGCCTTGCACATTTCAGTTGACACCTCTTTATCTTTTTTTTTTTTTTTTTTCGGAAACAAACGTCAAGCGCTGAAGACAGCAATCTGCGTCCATCACTCACTCATCGGGCAGATTTGTGGCCACCTGAATCGAGGCGGGGGAGTGTGTGTGTGTGTGTGTGTGTGTGTGTGTGTGGGGAGGGGAGGCGGCGGGGGGGGGGGGTCCTACAGGGGAGATGAATCGCTTGCAGATGAGGGACCTTGCCTGACGGGAAAAAAAAAACCGAAAACGTCAACATGCCAAGCCATGCAAGAGAGTTCCCTATCAGAGAAATGAGGATATTAAAAAGAATGACCCGCCACAGACTAACATGTTACGCAACCTGCCGACAGACTGCGCCAAGTTATTTAGCAAACCATCCGTACTTGCAAGTTGCACTGCAAGTGTTACTTTTTTTTAATGACTCTCTCTCTCACACACCCACACACCCACCCCCCCCCCCCACACACACACACACACACGGATATGAAATGATTTATGGAAGCACACACACACACACACACAGCCTCATAGCTTTTTTCTAGCCTTCTAGGTTGATTTATTTATTCTGAATATTGTGTATATACTTATGCTACATTATATATGATTTTATGATTATTATTATGATTTGTTTTTTGTTTGTGTGCCTTTAGTGCTGTACAGACTTTAAAACGAAAAGTTGTAACATGGATAGAAAAAAACAAATAAATTGAATATTACTATGGACATTGAGGCGTAGTCCTCAACTGAAAAAAAAGTTTGGTTTCTTTTATGAGCTTGTGCCCAAAATGATTAAAAATCAAGAGAATGTGATAAATGTTATGTAGAATGAGTGTGTGTGCATGCAACATGTGGAATATAAGTGTGTGTGTGTGTGGGGGGGTGCAACATGTGGAATATAAGTGTGTGCGTGTGTGTGTGTGGGTGTGCAACATGTGGAATATAAGTGTGTGTATGTGTGTGTGTGTGTGCATGTGTGGAACGTAAGTGTGTGTGTGTGTGTGTGTGTGTGTGTGTAGTTGTAGAATATAAGTGCGTGTGTGTACATGTAGAATGTATGTGTATGCGTGTCTTTTTTTGTATAATCTGTTATGCCACAATTCATTTGTGTCGATTTTATTGCCCGTTTAGGCCAACAAAAACACACTAAATGCCAGGCTGTGTATTTGCCCGCCTGTCAACTCAACTCAAGTGATTCGCGGTGCCAAAGCCGCTTTTACAAGTTCACCTGTCAAAATGAAAGCTATCAGTCACGTAAAAGGGTTTCCGCAATGTCACCGGCGAACATTACCTTTCCCTCTCCCTGATTGCTTCACCCCTAGGCTGCCTCTCTCGAACAGATTTCTAGCCGTTTAGCCGTAGATACGTTTGTCCAATAAGGGTGAATTAAACCTGGGAAACGCCGGCTGTACCCAAACTTAATCATTATAGCTGTCATATCGTAATGGATGATCCAATTTCTGTGGCTTTTGTATCGATAGAAATGTTTCAGAGCACACATATGTCGAGCTAAGTGGGCGTTTCCGCGTTGTAGAGCGTTGCCCTGGGTCTACAAAGCAAACAAAAGTCCCTGTGTGTCATTGGTTCACTTTGTGTGTGTGTGGTTCTGTAATTATGTGCATCTGTGCACGTCTCTGTGTGTGTATGTGTTTGTTTAACTGTGTGTGTGCGTGTGTGTGTGTGTGTGTGTGCGTGCGCCTGTGCATGTGTGGATGTGTGTCTGTGCCCATGTGTGTGTTCTGTGCATATCTGTCCTTCTGGGTGCGTGTGTGTGTGCATGCATTTGTGTGTGTGGGTGTGTGTGCGTGTGTGTCTGTACATACTTCAGTATGCACAATTCAGTTGTTGCCCCCCCCCCTCCCCTCCTCTCCCTGTGAGTGTGAATTATTAATCCCCCCCCCCCCCCCATCACACACACACACACACACACACACACACACAAACACACACACTTGCTGACATCCTCCTCACAGCAAACTCTCCTCAGCCTGACTTCATGACCTTTGTGTTTCTGCTATTGGACAGTTTCAAACAATCACAGTTTCTGCTTGGTACTTCTTGACCAAAGACACTGACGTAACCAAGCAACCAGTTGTTGTTATTATACTTATTGTGATGGTGAAAGAGCAGCACGCCGGCAGACAGGAATGTGCGTGACATCATGCGAAACCCTCTTATTCCAGGCCGGGGTCAAGTAGTTCAAGTTCAAGTCTTTTGTTGTCAGATGAACAGCACAACACAGAGTCAGACTGGACACTGAAATTCTTACGAGCATTTACCGGCAAAGATATAATATCCGATAAATACACTAGAAAGCAATACCTATATAAAATAAAAATAAACTAAATCCAATTATATGCAAAATCCAATGACATGCAAATCCAGTAGTGCAGTGGTTGGACTCCCAGCCGAAAGCATCTTGCTCCCATCCCCACCCATGTTCACAGTCTTAGATGCGCTAAGTTGCCCTTATTCTCATAGACCTGCTCTTTAATGACATGACACCATCATGTCAAATGTGTTTAAGGGCCCCTATTTTACCACCAGGTGTGAGTAAGATTAGCCATTGCAAGCTGTTTCGAAATTTTGGACGTCACTACCTTCTAGTGACATCACAAGTGGGAGTGTCCACCCAGATGTATGATGACTAGATCGGTCTACCAGCCTACCCAGTGGACTGTACCAACTGGTAGGCGTATCTGTCCGTCATACATCTGGGTGGACAGTCCCACTTGTGATGTCACTAGAGGGTAGTCACATGACAATTTTAAAACGGCTCGTAATGGGTAATCACACTCACACCTGGTGGTAAAATGGGGGCCCTTTAAACTACCAGCTGAAAGATTCAGGGTTCAATTCCCCAAATGAGGTACCTGCTGGTAAATGACTTGTATGTGAATTTACTGTAACTGTCGCTTTGGATAAAAACATCTGCTGAAATAGAAACAAAATCCCTTCCTTATGACATAAAGTCACAAATGTGACAATAATTGCAAGACAGTCTTGCGATTATGTGTGGGCATGCGCATGTACACGTTTGCATTCGAAGATGACGGCCATTAGAAAGCCCTTCCAATCGTGTCGTGCAACGCACTCAACACGCTAGCAGTAGAGGAGCCGTATTTCTGCTGAAGTGTATCCTGTGAGGGACCGAGGCCGGCGTTACTCAAAGTGCAAAGTGATGTTCAGGAGCCTTCTTCATGTCTCTCCCCAAAAGCCAAATGGATGTAAATAGGGTGGATTTAGTGATGTAGGTTAACTAAATACACCACTGTTCTGACTCGAGACCAGAGCTGAAGCACAGATGGGACATCTTAAAACGTAAGAAGACATTGAAAGATAAATTGGGAAGAAAGCTAGACAATTGTCTACATTCTTGGGTAAGGTCGTCTTTTTATCTTTTTATCTTTATCTTCAAGAGCTTTGGATGGAATTATGAAACTCTGTCTTCCTAAGCCATCCTGGCTTTAAAAAAAACAAACAAAAAAAATAATATGTATATTCATATAAATATTAATATATAAATATATATATATATATATATATATATATATATATATATATATATATTTAATGTTGAGCTCATTAACTTTGATAATTGGTCATTATGACATTGTTTATCTGTTCAAATGCACCTGGAGTATTTGACGGATTTTAAAAAAAGAAAATACGGTATTAAATTATCCACAAAAGATTTGTATTTATAACCTAATTATCCATCCAAGTCTACTCATTAAAAGTATCCTGCAAGAAGCCGGAACAGATGAGACACTCAAATCAGGCTGTAATTCAGTTTTCCTCAGCCCCAAGGACACACTCTCAGAGATGTAAGCAAACACTTGGAGGAAAAAAAAAAGAAATTAACAGCTGCAAATCTTCTCCACGATCCATCCCCAACACAGTTTGTATTACAAAACCCTGGACCTGAATCAAATCTTTGGCTCCCATCTGTTCGCCTCCAAACAAAGAGTAGACTAGTGATCGCCTGTCCAAGAAAGAAATAGAATAAATCACAGTAAATCCACTTGATGACATCACCACCATCATCACCTTTGTCTTTTTTTACATTAACGTAAGGCTTGACCGAGGATTTTAGGCCTACAACAAATTTGGATTTCTGTTTTCGTAGCATATACCGTATATCTCAAAGTGTACAGGCACGCAAGATGTAAAATATGCAATGCGGCAAATCTAAAGAGTTTAAGAGCCGTGGATAAATGGGGCATCGATGATGAACACCAGTTCAGTCCTTCTTGAAGGGCTTCAACCTCCGTCGGGATTGCAGTGAATCAAACTAAACGCCGCACAGAATGTCAAGTCAATTGTATTTGTATCGCCCTAAATCACAGTTAATACAGTCTGAAAGGGCTTCACAGGCCCACTTTACTCGACGCTCCCTCCCTAACGCGTCAGTCCTCCTAAGGTTGAGGGAAGCTCCCCTGAAAACGGCGAAGAAACCTTGAGAAGGAATACAGAAGAGGGATCCCTCCTTTTAGACATCTAACGGTGGCAAAAAAATAAATGTAAAAAAAAAAAAAAAAATCAGAAACGAAGGTTATATAAGATTAAGTTATTAGGAAATATAGATAAGGGTTGAGTAATTTGGTTGTAGGACTAGATAAGACGGGGGCGTGTTTTTGATAAGGAGGTCCCATGCTTCTTCATTACAGCGGGTTCACAATTTGTTGGCAGGCACAATATCCCATCACATTCCTCCATAGTTTGGTATGTTTTTGCATGCTATTTCATGTTTAAGAAAATGTTAATGCACTTGATTAATTCACCAAGGATATGGTGAATAGAGTAAGAATAGCAAGGAAGTTGCTAAGTTGGCAAAACTGGTTGCATGGCCCTTATCACAAATATCTTTTAAAATAGCATTAGCACAATGTGTGTGTGCTAATATACAGTGCAATGCATGAGGCATTTCTTTTAATGAGCATCAAGGTTTCCTAGAATATATTTGAAATACATCTATTGAGCCCAAATCACATGAGAAATAAACCAAACAGAAAAATAGAGAGATGTGTGCGTATACATTATATATATATGCACACACACACACACACACACACACATACGCATACTTCTGGATTTAATTACTGGGCAAATTGCAGACTCAAGAACATTTGGCACACCAATAGGTTTTGGAGTTTTTGAAGTTTCCACTTTTTTTTAGGTCTCAGCAAAAAACATCAACAAAAGGACTGAACAACGAGACTCAGAAAATGTTTAATAAACCACACATTTTTCTTTCTACATAACTAATAAAAGGTCCAACTTGCTCTGATGATCAGAGCCAAGAATGGCACAGATCTATGAATCTCTGGGGATTTGATTACATTTGATGGATTAAATATATGCGTAATTGGTATAAAAAGTACAATTTTAATTCAAAACTTAAAGGACTTAACTTAATGGTCACATATGTGTATGGTCACATATGTTTATGAAAACCTGTAACAGTTTTGGCATAGGTATGTGCAGACTGAAGACTTATATTGTTCTGCGTCCGTACTCCAGCCTACAAGTTCGGGAAAGACAATGTGGTGTGGCTATACAGAGACGGGTCCGGTATCCAATGTGACAGTGGTGTCCAAGACATTTTCGTCCCAATAACGTCCAAAAAGGAAAAAAACGCTCGGCGGTATGGTGTAATTCTAGACGGTTGAACTTGGATGCTAAATGGATCCCAATTGTGTGGCTCGTCTTTGTCTTGTCCTTGTCTGTGAGGACTGTAGTCTGTCGACTCTCAACCCCTGAGGGGGGAAAACCTCTTTTCATGTCGATTACTAAATGGAGCAGATTGCTGCTATGGATCCTCTGCCAATGAACCCCCAAGACCCCAAGGGGGAGGTTTTTCAAAGCAAACGGCGGCATCCCTTTCTCTTTATGGTTCCCCCAAGTACCGGGTAATTACAGAATATAAGCGCTCGGTAACAACAGCAAAGTACTTACGCCTCAAATGCCAAATGTACCAAACTACTTGGTAAACAAATACACACACACACACACTTTTCTTTTTTAGGGTTTACTGTTTTCATCAAAGACGAGGAACCGAGAAATGTAAAGATGCCGTTTTTGGACATCCCTGTGGTTATGAAACACACACACACTTCTGTGGAAGATACACTCATTGTTGTCACGCGATGAGAAACAAAACATCTTGCATCTTTAGCGGAGCGTGAAGTCGAGATGAGAGCCTTGGCGTGACATGGTTAATAATGACAATGTAATTACACTGTGTATATATATATATATATATATATATATATATATATATATATATATATATATATATATATAAATCGATATATATTTCTATAGACATGTGTGTACTGTATACAGTGATTCATGAAAAATCATGAATATCTCGCTGCAGATGCACTGCATGCATCTGCAGATGCACTGCATGCATCTGCAGCGTATTTAATCATCTCAGCTCATGGTTAGCACATTGGGTACAATGTAGGCTTCTCTCTGAGGCCGGGGCCGATGGGGCGTTAGATGGAGTCAAGGAGAAGAAGAAGGGAGAGAAAAGGAGACACGTGAATAAGCGGAGGAAAGAAGGACAGCACCGGAGGCGAGAGGGTCGAGGAGGAGGAGGAGGGGTGGAGGAAAGAGATTCGAAGAATGCCCCCTTACAGATGAAACCGGTCACAAGTCACACTTGTGCTCTCTTCCACATCAGACACCCCCCCCCCCACAAAAAAAAAAGAAAAAAACTCTCATCTCATCACATCGCTGAAGATGCTAGCCCACACAGACGTGCTAATAATATTACAGACTAATGACCCACTTAGCTCACTTGCCGGGCCCGACCTCACTCCGATCGTTCAGAAATGATCACGGACGGGCAGCCGCCGCCGCCACCGCCGCCGCCGCCGCCACGGCCCGGCTGCCAGACAGGACAATGAGACGAAGCGCCGCAATCCATCCACTGCTTGGCTGAATGATGATGCAATTAAATGTTTTCTTGCGCACAACATATAACAGCTGCCGGGGCTGCCAACAATAATTTCTTCCTTAAATGGGACTGCGGTCAGGAAGATAAAGAAAATGGATTGTGAGAATGTCATGTATTATTTTGGGGTTGTTATTTATTTTTTTTCTCCGCTGCCTAGCATCCGGAGCACCATGCAGAGTTTTAGAAATGCAGTGAATTCAAACTGTGGTGGGCACGGCTTTAGCTAACTGCCAATGTTACAAAGTTTTCCTGAGAAATGCAGGAAACAAGTAGCCTGGCAAGCCAGACCCACATCAGAAAGATGTAAGGTCTGGCTCAGCTCCATTGGCAGTGTGGGCGGGATAAACGGTTGTCTTTCAAGTTCCCTCTGCACGCAATAGGATAGCGCTACAACCAATCAGAGCAACGAAGAAGGTGACGTAGTCAGAGCGACGGCTCTGACTACGTCATTAATCAAAACTCAGAATACATATTTCTTTTCGAGGAAAGACTTCAGTGCCGTTCGTTGTTCTTTTCTCAAAGAAAATGTTAACTTCAAGTCTTGAAGAGCCGCGGCCAAAGCCGACTCGAAAGACAGCTGTTCACCAGCAGCAGCAGCAGCCACTGTTTACCTCTAACACGGAACCGTCGCAACTCTGTCGTCATGGTAGCCCGGCTTTCGACTCCGCCCCTCACGCTGTGATTGGTCTGACATACTTTGTGTTTCCAGCACCAAAAAGCCGACGGAGCCGTGCTAGACCTACCTAGCTGCCAAATAAATGTGCTGCCGCTAGGGGGTGTCTAGAGTTCTAGGCTAGGAAACAAGAGTAATATGACTAAACTAAATGCTCAGGCTGTTTCGCGAGATTTATTTATATTATAGCGGCACACTCACTGCCCTCTAGTGGTCAAATATCAATAAATGCCACTTTACCTAGCGTTTTTCAATGTTCCCTTTTTTGGCGGGAATTAGTGATTGTGGACACATTTCGGTTCATGTGCATGCAGTGCCACACGCATTCTTTTATCATTGGCCTAACCTTACCTCTGACTAAACAGTCTGCATGGTTTCAAAGTACACACAAAACGTAAGGAAGAACCATCACCGCGTCGCACCCCTTCAAACATCAGTTTGAAGCCGAAGCCCTAAACCCTGTATGCGTGTACGGATGTCTTTTCAGGGCTTTGGTCAGAAGAGCGTCGAGCATACAGATGGTGGGTTTAGATGCCTCTGTTGGATCAGAGAGCCGAATCAAGGGGGAAAAAAACGACAAGTGTCGAAATAACATAATATTGCTTTAGTGTAGCATTGCACCATGATTCGCTGTAATGCACTACTTCACAGCTGTTTTGTCGCCGCCGGTAAAGAAAACATTTTTCAATCTGACAACCAACCATGACAAAAGTGTTTGCCGACAAATGCCCTTTCAGGGCAGCCACACTTAGAAACT
>JAOPHQ010004579.1:30000-35000 GCA_030340625.1 Merluccius polli
TTTTCCAAAGTATCCTGAGTATACTCTGTTTGCTTTCTCGCCGTCGCCGCTTGCTCGCCGCGCACCTACACAACAAACAACAAACCCTATAGGCCCCCTATCAACTCAACCCAGAATGTGATAACTCTGGCTGTGCTCTCTCTCGGCTGGATGTTTAAAGGCAATACTTTCCAATTAAATGTCCAGGTGGCTTCAAAACAAGCGCTAAACCTCGGTTGCCCCGGAGGGGGGGAGAGAGCAGAAGAAGTAGAGTCGAGTAGTTTTGCCGGTGTTTTTTTTTTTTTTCGCGGGCGGTTTTTATGAACTTGCGAGGCGGGGGGGGGGGGGGGGGGGGGGGGGGGCGGGCCTCGTCCCCCTCGGCTCGGGTCTCTTGTTTCCCCCCCTTATTAGCGTTTGCGTGTGGCGGTAGCGCTAATACGACATCGCATGGGGGCCCTTTGAGGCGCGTCCTCTTAAAACCGCCAGAAATGCCGACCGGTGTGTGTGTGACAGAGTCACACACCCCGGTGCCCCAGTTTTGAGACACGAAGCTCTGAAGATCTGGGGGGGGGGGAGGGGGGGGAGGTTGAAATCGAGCCGTGAAATTGTACCCTGCGAAGAAATGCCACAAAACTTACGTAAGAAGATTACAAAGTTTTCGAGGGGGCCTCCGATGAGCGGTACCACGGAGCAAACCTATCAGAAAACCTTAGCCTGTCTTCGGTTTATTATGCTCTAAAAAAGGCTCATTTTTGAATATATGTATATGTATATATATATTTGAGGGTTTTGACAGGTTCTTCCTCTAATTGAACTGCTATTAATCTCGCCAACACGTCCCACAAAACCAACACACTGTCACAACGTAAATGATTTGTGTCACCTTCAGTCGGGAGAAAATAAACAACGAAACGACTCTCTCAGCTCTCTCCCGCTCCCGGCGCCGCACATTATCCTGTCCTCTACTGTGTGTGCATGTGTGTGTCTGAGTGTGTGTGTGTGTGTCTGAGTGTGCGTATGGATACACACATCAAGCACTTAGAAAGACAGACAGCCCGTCCGGCGACTTCGATAGCGAAATCAAAACCTGAATGCAAATGGTTGACCTGAGATGACGCGACGCAAAGACAAAAGACAAAAAGACAAAAAACACTCCCCATGCCGGAGACGCGCAAACCCGCTCGGTCACATCGCATCGCAGACCGCTTTCAGGCAAACACCCACAAAACAACGCGCCGCTTTTGCATTGCTAACGACCACCGACTGCGCGTCTTTACGTGCAGTCCGAAGATTGGCACAAACTGAAGATTGGCGGGCGAGGCATTTCGCTATTTGATGACCCCGTTCCAAATGTGCGTTTTTTTGGCGGGGACTGCCGCGTGAATCCGTCTCAGTTGACGTGTTTTGGGATATTTCTTTGTCAAATTGTTTGTCGGAAAAAAAAAACCTCCCATATTAATTTATTATATATTTATATACTATTATATTCATATTTTATATTGATAATTTTTTCTCCTTGTCTTTGCTGTTGTGTTTTCTTGTCATGTTTCGCATTCGTCCGCCTCCGTTAGACTGTTAAATAGCGTACGCAGCTCGTAGGAAGTAAGAGAACGGAAAATTGTGTTGTGGTAAACAAGAAAATAACTTTAAAATTCATGACCCCTTTCTCAGCCTCATGGAGTGAGTGTTGAGAAAAAGTTTGAAAAAAAACCCAAGATACAGGCCCAAGGCCTCTGTGTGTGTGTGTGTGTGTGTGTGTGTGTGTGTGTATGTGAAAGGGTGTCAGCTGGTGTCAGGGCTGTGGGGTTAATTTTCCACAGGCGTAGCTTGAATTTCGGCGGCAGCGCAGGGGGGGGGCGCGACAAAAGAAAATGGTCCCTGGAGGGAAGGTGAAGAAGACCCACACTCCGCAAGCACGAATAGGCAGATCTATATAATGGCCTCCAAATGAATGAAGAATGATGAATCATCATCGGACAGAATGGGACAATGAGCGCCAGTGCGCCTTTCGGTATACTTTATTAGTTTCGGACGATAGCTTTGATGCGAGAAGCTGTACAATAGCTTGAATCTAGGAAGGGCGGGGTGGCGGCTGGCCACTTCCTCGGCACCTGAAATATCGGGCCGACGCTGACGTGTCGGGTTACGCTTTGAAGCTTTGAGGTTCAAAGGCGAAACGGGGCCATTGTTCGCGTAACGCAATCGTACGCTAATAAAAAAAGCCTGCTATCACCCGACCTGTCAACTCGTAGCTGCGGACGGAGCAGATGTTTTCCAGCGGGAGGCTTCGGCTCGGGTCCAAGCGGACTTTGCTGGTGTTTACAAGCCTCCTCACAGTTTGAGTTTGCTGTGGTAACGCAGTTGACTGCTCGCCGCCGCAGACTATGAGAAATATTTTGTCAATCCGTTGTCCTAGGCAACCGGCAAAGTGGATTACGGATACACACAAGACACTGTGTGGACTGATGGGTAGACAGAGAGCAAAAGAGAGAGAGAGAGATGGAGAGACAGGCAGAGAGACGGAGAGGATTGGGAAAAAAAGCAACGGAGAAAGACACGACAAACCCGCCGAGGTCCATGTCGAAAATTAGACGTTCGGCGGCAAACCGCGAGAACTATTAGACATCTCGTCATTATGTAAGCCAATCAAATCAGATTTACATATGGAGCAGATCACATCATAACTGGGTTATTATTCAAATCATGTCTCGTCATTATCCAATCACAACTAGGCACTGACATCTTGCAGCAGGTGCTGATCAGTTGAACAGGTGTGAGGCAGGTGTGAGCTAGCTAAAAATACATCAGAACATATTACAGAAAGGGCAACTATATTAGCTGTCACCGAGAGTTATGATTTTGCACTATATATATATATATATATATATATTTATTTTTTTTGATGGTGATCTGAGTAGGCAGTATATTATTTTTTGTTTTGGTTTTTCGATACTGTGAACGATTTTCGGGAGATGTTTTTATCACTTTGTTTTATCTCTCTGTCTGTCTGTCTGTCCGCCCTGTGTTTTTTGGTTTTTTAGTATTATATAATTTGATTTATTTTTGCATTTTTATATCACTGCCCCGGTTCCCACAGGAGGAACGGGGGCCTCTTGCCAGGGCGTTACTGAAAATAACAACTTAAAAAAAAGGATGATGAACTGTTACTTGGAATATAACTAATGTAAATGCAAGTGTAAGGATTGTCTGCACAGACGCAGAATAATGGCCTTTTACTTCAAGTACTTCAAGTTAAAGGGGAACATTGTGGTCCAACTTCATGTTGAAGTCCCTGATTTTTCCACAAGGCTCGTATAACGCGGTAATCTCTTGCATTATAAAATTGTCGAGCGTGGCGGTTCCCCTTTAACTGGCATGTTTCTGAATCGCGGGCGTGGCAATTAAACACAAGAAGTTACAACTGTCAGCCTTTGGCTGCTAATGTGTCAGGTTTTTACCCTGCATTTTCGATGTAATTCGTGAATTCATGGAGGATGCCCAAAATTAGCATTTAAACAAGAAATTACAAGCGTGCATATGTTATGCATTCATGGATGTCCAGTATTATTCAGAGACCACAAGGAGAAACATTTGACAGCGTCGACACTTCTGCCACGATGTCCATTGTGAAGATTTTGTTATAGGTTGTCACGGGCAACCAGCGATGGTGCGGGGATAAGGGACTCGGGGAGCCGCCAGTAGATGCGTTGTGGGTATTGAAAGAGAGACAGAGAGTGACAGACGGCGAGAGAGCGGTGGAGAGAGAGAGAGGTGGCGATGGAGGGAGGGAGGTGGAGAGAGAGAGCTTGAGAGAGAGAGTGACAGACGGCGAGAGAGATTTGGAGAGAGAGAGAGAAGTGGAGATGGAGGGAGAGAGAGAGACAGAGAGAGAGAGAGACAGAGAGAGAGGTGGAGATGGAGGGAGGGAGGGAGGGAGGTGGGGAGAGACAGAGTGAGAGACGTAGAGAGTAATAGAGAGGGAAGGAGAGAGAAAAAAGAGATACGTTTTCATTTTCAGGGACCATATCAGTTACCAAAAAAATAAAATTTAAAGCACTATATATATATATATATATATATATATATATATATATATATATATATATGTATTCTATGAATTTATGGCACTGGCTTGACATTACCATTTAAACAGGAAATTATGAAAGTGCAGATTATGCATTCATAAATCCAGTTTTTGTTACCCAGTGGCGACAAAAAGAAAGGGGGAGAAACCAAACTCTGCACCACCCAACACACGCCAGGGAGAGGGTGGATGCTGTGTGTGTGTGGGGGAGGAGGGATTCAGGGAAGGCAGGGTGTTATTTTTTTTCATTTTCATGGTACTTATGTTCTACTTATTCAACCCAAGGCCCCCCCGCTCTCCCGGGTTATTTAAGGACGTACTTTTACCCTCTCTATACTTTTCACCCCCCCTCCCCTCCCTGCCTTATCATCTGACAGCTTATCTCACACCTAACACTCGACTGTTTCCTACGATGGGGTGGTGGGGGGGGTTTGGGGGGTGGGCTAGGGGTGGTCTCCCCCATCTCTCTTCTTCTAACGAGATCTCTCTTCTCCCGGGGTTCAACTGGGACCCATTCTCTCGTTATCCCTCCCATTTGCTCTCAAACGGTACCCGGGATGGCTTGGATATCTGGCTCGCTCGCGGTTTCTCCGGGTGTGCGTGCGGGGAGGAAAATTAAGGGAGGGTGGGGGGGGTGAGGGGAAGGTTTAGCCTAGGCGGATATCCTCGCGGGGATGGGGGTGTTCGTCTTCTCGCCGGCAAGGCACTGGGTTCGATCCCCCAAATGTCATTAGTCTACCTGTGTGGCGTGCGCCTAACCGCCTTAACTGCTCCTTAATGGCCTGCATCTGCGCTCACCACAAATCACTGTGTGTGCTGCTGACTACACAGGAGGAGAGACTAGCGCCAGGAGGAGATGCCTTAGAGACGATACGCCGTCTGGTTATTGTGTTATTTTTGCCGGAGACTAAGCTAAGACTATCCTCCTCCACGCGCA